>PVJI01012239.1:0-52486 GCA_004026765.1 Micronycteris hirsuta | reverse complement strand
TTGACCATGGTTCCATGACTAGAACCTTTAATAACACCTATTTTGTACAGCAGGGAAGCTAAGAATTAAACTTGAGTATGTGTGACTCTAGACTCGAAGTGCTTGACCATCACATGCTAATGGCACAGACCTCATTCTTAGGAATTACTCGTAAAGCAGTGGGGACAGGATGACAGGCTAACATCTCTTTTCCCTAAGTCTCATGATTGAAAGAAGGCAATTGGGATTGATACTACACTCTACTCCACGTACATATTGTTGGGTAACAAATCATTCAAAAACTTACTATTTTATAGCATCTTGTGATTTTGTGCTCAGGACCCTAGGCAGAGCTAAGGCAGCTCTGCTCTGAGTAGCTTTGATTTAGGTCACTCAGTGGTTCTCAATTGGTGGGTAGGCTGACCTACAGGCTCCAGGGCCACTTCCATTGCATGTCTGACACTTGACAGGGATGGGTGGAAGTCTTGGTTTAGCTGAGATTGTTACCACGAACTGGTGGTCACACTTCTTTTTTTTTAAGTACATTTTATTGATTATGCTTTTACAGTTGTCCCATTTTTTTCTCCCCTTTATCCTCCTCCACCCTTTCACTACCCTCCTCCCTTAGTTCATGTCCATGGGTCACATATATAAGTTCTTTGACTTCTCCATTTCCCATACTATTCTGAACATCCCCCTGTCTATTTTTACCTACCATTTATGCTTCTTACTCTCTGAACCTTTTCCCCCATTATCTCCCCTCCCCCTTCTCACTGATAACTCTCCATGTGATCTCTATTTCTGTGAATCTTTTCCTGTTCTAGTTGTTTGCCTAGTTCATTTTTGTCTTTGTTTTTTTAGGTTAGGTTGTTGATAGCTGTGAGTCTGTTGTCATTTTACTGTTCATAGTTTTGATCTTCTTTTCTTACATAAGTCCCTTTAACATTTCACATAATAAGGGCTTGGTGATGATGAACTCCTTTAACTTGACCTTATCTGGGAAGAACTTGATCTGCCCTTCCATTCTAAATGATAGCTTTGCTGGATAGAGTAATCTTTGGTTTAGGTCCTTGCTTTTCATGACTTCAAATACTTATTTCCAGCCTCTTCTTGTCTGCAAGGTTTCTTTTGAGAAATCAACTGAGTCTTATGGGAATTCCTTTGTAGGTAACTGTCTCCTTTTCTCTTGCTGCTTTTAAGATTCTCTCCTTCTCTTTCATCTTGTGTAATGCAATTATCATGTGCCTTGGTGTGTGCTTCCTTGGGTCCAACTTCTTTGGGACTCTCTGAGCTTCCTGGACTTCCTGGAAGTCTATTTCCTTTGCCAGATTGGGGGAGTTCTCCTTCATTATTTGTTCAAATAAGTTTTCAATTTCTTATTCTTCCTTTTCTCCTTCTGGCACCTCTATGATTTGGATGTTGGAACATTTAAAGTTGTCCTGGACGTTCCTAAGTCTCTCCTCATTTTTCTGAATTCTTGTTTCTTTATTCTGTTCTGGTTGGATGTTTATTTCTCCCTTTTGTTCCAAACCATTGATTTGAGCCCTGGTTTCCTGCCCTTCACTGTTGATTCCCTGTAGATTTTCCTTATTTTCATTTTTCATAGCCTTCCCATTTTTATCCATTTTGTGATCATACTCAGCCAATTCTGTGAGCATCCTGATTACCAGTGTTTTGAACTCTGCATCTGATAGGTTGGCTATCTCTTCATCGCTTCGTTGTATTTTCTCTGAACCTTTGATATGTTCTTTCACTTGGGCCATATTTTTTTTGTCTCAGTGGGCATGTTACATAGTAAGGGGTGGAGCCTTAGGTATTTGCCATGGCCAGGCAACCCTTGTCTCTTCACTGTGGTGCTGTTTGTAAGGGAGGAATCTGAGAGGAAACAATGCCACTTGCTCTCTTGGCTGGCTTTCAGTCACTTCCTCTGCTACCCACAGCCAAATTAAGCCCTTCCCAGGTGGGTGGTTTTTTGTATGTCTTAGGGTACTGTGGGTCTCTCCAATTAACTCTCCTTTGAGGCTGGGAGTTTCTCCTGCTGCCACAACCCCCACAGGTTTTTTCAGTCAGAGGTTTTAAGGCTTTATTTCCCCACACTGGAACCCTGGGTTACTTGGTCTGTCTGGATCCCCAGTTGTCCCTCCCAGTTTATCTACATGCAAATAGGGGACCGCCCTCTCTGCCAGCCACTGCCTTGCAGCGAGTCCTCTCCTCTCCAGCTGCCCACTCCACCCCTACTACCGGTCTGGATGACTATTTCTTCTTTAACTCTTTGGTTGTAGGACTTCCATGCAGTTCCATTTTCTGGCAGTCCTGGTTGTTTTTTCTTTTTAAATTTGTGGTTGTCCTTCTTTTGATTGTGTGAAGAGGCACAGTGTATCCACCCACGCTTCCATCTTGGCCGGAGGTCCTCTACTTGTGTTAATAATCCATTTTTCATTCTGACTCTCATATCCAAGCAGATTTTGAGACTTCCTGACATAAGCAGATATATGTACAGGTATATAGCTATAATGATATGAAAAAATTTTTAGATCATGAAGTTGTACATATTTAACCAGCCCCTCTAAACTGAGCTATAAATTCATTGAAAGCTTAAACCACATCATTTCTAAAGCTATGACTTTTATTGCACATGAGTTCTTGAGCTGTACTAGAACAGGAACTATCTCTTGTGAATCTTTGCATTCTCAATGCCTAGCAAGATGCCAGGCACATAGTAGATTCTCAACAAATGTTTAGAGAATGAGGAAATAACTTTGACAACCAGTCTGTAAGTCTCTGCTTAAATAATGCCAGTGACAATAAATGAATTACTTGTGAATCATCCATGTTCTCTTTGGGTAGCCCCTGATGTGATGTTGAACCAAAATGTATCCCCCAATATATTTAACACTAGTCACGCCTGATCTACCCCTTTGGATCCAAACTGAATTCATTTCCACTGAAAAGCCTGGCATATATTTTAAAGAGATATAGGAAAACGCTCTCTCTCTCTCTCTCTCTCTCTCTCTCTTTCTCTCTCTCTCTCTCTCACACACACACACACACGAGAGATGTATATGTATCCTATATATGCCTTATTGCCTGTTCTTCTCTACTATTTTTAGTATAGACATTAACATGCTGGTTAAGTACTCTGGCTACAGATTCAGACTGCCTAGATTCAAATCCCAACTGTATCACACACAAGTGAACTTGTGTGTACACACACACAACTCTTATTTCCTTGCCCTGGTGAGTTCTGTAATTCATTCATCCCTAGAAACTTCTTCACAGCAACCCTATGAAATCCTTATTCAGGAGCATCCCAGAAGGTCCTAAAGGAAACAATATTTTCTCTGCTTAATAGCAACTTTAGAAATACAAGATGGGCTCCTGCCAGTGTGGCTAAGTGGACTGAGTGCCGGCCTGTGAAGCAAAGGGTCAGAGGTTCGATTCCCAGTCTAGGGCACATGCCTGAGTTGTGGTCCAGGTCCCCATCAGAGGGCATGCGAGAGGCAACCACACATTTATATTTCTCTCCTTCTCTTTCTCTCTCCCTTCCCCCTCTCTCTAAAAATAAATAAATAAAATCTTTTTAAAATTTAAAAAAAAGAGAGATGGAAACATAAATAGAGTCAAAGCATCAAAAGATAGGAGAATACTGTCAACTAATTTATGCCAATATATTTGAAATTTAGAAGAAATGGACAGATTTCTAGAAAAATAGAATTTTCCGAACCTGACTCACATAGAATGTTTGAATGGTCTGATAATAAATATGGATATAGAACAATGGTTAACTGCTTCACCCATAGTTTCCCACACAGAAATCACCAAGGGTTTTACCACTATCTACCACATAAATCCCAAGAAACATATCATTCTAATCATATACAAGTTCTCTCCCTGATAATTTCCCAATTCATTCTATGAGGCTATTATAGCCTTGATATAAAAGGAAGTATAGCATGAGAAAGAAAAATTACAAAATATAGATGCAAATATTTTAAACTATTAAGAAGCCAATAAGTCCAACATTGTATAAAAATATTAGTGCATTATGATCGAATTGGATTTACTGCCTAAATGCAAACTTGTTTTAATACTTTAAAATCTATAATATCACTCATTTCATTTGATAAACTAAAGAGAAAAAAACATATTAATATCCCCTGATTAAGAAATGCATTGAAAATAAAAATTCCCATTATTGGTAAACTCTCAGTAAATTAAGAATAGAATTAAATATTATTAAACAGATAAATAATCTCTCCAAAAGGATAGCCCTACAGCAAACTTCATCCTACATGGAGAAACATTAGAAATATCCTCTAAAATCAGGGAAAATACAAAGATGTCCACTTGTAATTCTATTCAATATTGTAGCAAGACAGAGAGCTAGCATATTACAGGACCTAAGAGACATTCATATTGTGAAGAAAAGTGTAAAACTGTCTTTAAGATATAATTGACAAGACAGGAAATTCTAAGAAATCAGTGAAAAATCTGGACTTAACAAGTTAATTTAGCAAGGTTGTGGGATGCAAAAACAATACACCAAAAATTAATTACATTTCGATGTACTAACCATGAGCATGTAGAACATAAAATTTGAAAAATGATACCACTTACAATAGCATTAAAGTGCATTTAGAAATAAAATTTATTTTTAAAAAAACTCTCCAGACTAAAATCTATAAAACATTGATTTAAAAAAAGTGAAAGGAGAATGTACTATAT
The DNA here is from genome assembly GCA_004026765.1 of Micronycteris hirsuta. NCBI lineage: Eukaryota > Metazoa > Chordata > Mammalia > Chiroptera > Phyllostomidae > Micronycteris > Micronycteris hirsuta. Next base: position 47,782 of record PVJI01012239.1, on the reverse strand, counting down.
TCATGGACTGCAAGCCCCAATATTGTTAGAGTGTCAATTTCCTTGATGATCTAAAATCACAATCTCAGTCAAATCCCCACAAGTTTTTTTAGAAATCAATAAGCTGATTCTAAAATTTATATAAAAATAGAAAGGATCTTGAGTAGTCAAAACAATTTTGAAAAAGAAGACAAACATTCCAATATTTTTTGATGGGGAAAACATTTGAACAGACACCCCCAAAGAAGATATACAATGTTCAGTAAGTACAAAAAAAAGATGGTCAAGATCATTAGTCATCAAGAAAATACAAATTAAACTATAATTAAATATGATATTCCCTGGAATGACTAAAGGTAGAAAGATAGATAAAACACCAACTAAAAGTAGAAAGATAGATAAAACACCAACATTTTTCTATAATGATAGAAAGCAAAAATAATAATTACTTAGAGCTGAGAAAGAGGTCATTGACTGAAAAAGGGCACATGACAACTTTTAGGGCTGATAAAAATTTTCTGTACCTTGGCTATGGCAGTGGTTACATGGGTGCATACATTTGTGAAAACTCATCAAACTGTCCCTTAATGGATGTACTTTCTTGTATGAAATACACTGAATTAAAATAATTTTAAATATAACTGATCATAGGTGTTGTATATGGAATAACTGAAATACTCATACTTTGCTAGTGGAAGTGTAAAGTGGCACAACAGCCTTAGAAAACCATTGTTTTTTGTGTTTGGGGTTGCTGTGGGGTTTTTTCTTCATAAAATTAAACCAAAACATATTCTCTGATGTAGCAATACCACTCCCAGTTATTTACCTACAAGAATTGAGTATAGATGTCTTCAAAAATACTTGGTCTGGATTAGAAAAAGCTCAAAAGTTCATCGACAGGTGACTCCGTAAACAAAAAGTGATATATTCATTCAATGTGATGCTACTCAGCAATAAAAGTGTACACGCAGCAAATACACAAATCATAAATTAACCTCACAGACATCATGTTGAGAGAAAGAAACCCCAGAGGAAAATGCTTGCCGTCTAAGCCATTTCCTTCCTTTAGGTAACAATCTCCTTTGAGCAAAAATGTCCTAATTCCTCCAAATTCACAGCAGAGAAGTCCTTGGGGATTACTAAGGGCTGAATTTTGTCCCCCCAAATTGATATATTGATGTCCTCAGCACCTCAGAATATGACTGTATTTGGAGAGAGGACCTGTAAAGAAATGATTAAGCTGAAATGAAGCCATTAGGGTAGGCCCTAATCCAATACAACTGGTCTTCTTATAAGAGGAAATTTGGGCACATGGTGACACACCATGGGTGCACATGTGCAAAGAAAAGACCATGTGAAGACACAGTGAGAAGGTGACCATCTGTAAGTCAAGGAGATAGGTCTCAGAAGGAACCAACCCTGCCAACACCTTGATCTTGGACATTCAGTCTCTAGAATTACGAGAAATAAGTTTCTGGTATTTGAGCCCAAATACCAAGCCTGTAGTATTTTTTATCACAGTCCTAGCAGACAATCATTGTGATTTTGCAGAGGGGTGATCCTTGCCTTACTCACCTTACATGCTAGGTGGCATGTTATCATGCATGCAATAAAAAGCACACCATGATCAGAGTCAGGAAATGCAGCAAGTAGGCACTGAAACTTCTTATTTCATTACCTTCTTGTTTTTAGCCTCTTGCCCCTGAGTGTCTCCATCTATTTGGTCCCAACTCTCTTACTTTCTCTCCTCTCCACTCACCCCTGCCCTAGGTATGAAAAAAAATTAGTTTTTTTAAAAATTGATTGATTGATTTGAGAGAGAGAAACATCAATTTTGTTCCACTTATTTATGCATTCATTGGTTGTTTTTGCGTGGGCCCTGACCAGTGATTTAACCCACAACTTTGTTGTGTCAGGTCAATGCTCTAACCAACTAAGCTACCCAGCTAGAGGGAAAAAATAGGTTTTAATATGTGCCTACACTTTCTGTCTTGGACTGGGCTGGCTCCCTGTATGGCATCATTAGAGCTGTGCGTCCAACATCAGTCTCAGGCACTAGATTTGTTCAGCCTCCCATCTGCCTGGCTGTGGACTCACAATTCTGCTTAAATCATCACTATCCAACAACACCAAAGCTGTGGCTGAAGAGGAGAGGGCCTAGAGGAAAAGGCCAGAGGGGCTCTGACTGACCTCCTAGACAAGTAGTGTCCTCTGTTCTCCAGTAACCAGATCTATGGCTAGCCTTTGTTTCCATCTGCAGCCATGTGTTTACTGACCAGACAGGGAAAAACACAGTGTGATAATAGCCTTGCCTTATGCCTTGGTTTCAGGATTAGAGGGTTTTAAAGTTCCTGTCCTCTGAGCTAAACTCTCCACAAAGGACAATTTTAGCAAAAAAGAATAGAAAGCAGTAATGAGAGAGGAAAACAATGGGGTTGCCTATGATTTCTCTTGATCTGAATTGCTTTTCAGGCCCTCACGCTGAGATTACTCTTTTGTTTTTTGAGCCTTTTGGTTTGAATTAAGCTCTTTCACGCTTTTCACAAGGGACTGGAGAGAGAAGAATGAAGCAAACATCAACGGCAGGGTTGATAATCCTATAACCATTGACTTGAGCTGACCAACAGGGCCTAAGTCTGGATAATCTTCTGTGTCAATGCATATTATTAGCAGCCTTTAATTGATGGATTATTGACAGAGTGAGCAGGAGTGAGTGCTGATAGTTGGCTGAGTGAGGACCTATTTAGGGAAAATTAATCCGCAAATGATAGGGTGGAATTTAATGGTTTCCTCCAAAGCCTTTATCTGGTATTAGGTCAGGCCAGGAGAACTAGCTTCAAGACAGTACCAAAACTGGGTTTCTCCTATTAAATTGGTCCAATCCTTTTGAGGCCAAGCACCCTCACACTCCTCCTAGACCCATCCTCAGACCTCCAACCCATGCCATTCTCATGCTTAGAGCCTATTCAGTGACTCTCAGTCTTTCATATCTTAAATTCTACCATAATTTGGAAGGGTGGCAAGGAGAGAGGGAGGAATGGTGGAGGGGTAATCTAACCACTGGTATTATAATTACTATTTTTAATGAGATTCAGGAACTGTTCCCCCACTTAGGGCCAGGAGCAGGTAAACAATTACAGATGGATTTTCCTTTTGGCCTGAACCTTTTGTGGTTTCCCTGATAACTTTGTGGGTGAGCCCTAGCCTCACTTCAGTGTAAACCAGGCAAAACAAAGAAGAGGAGAAGGCTGATTCAGAAGGAAGAGACTCAGCAAGGAACCTACTTAGGATGGATAGAGGGGAATATGCCTCAGAGAAACTCTAGGTACCCATCTCAGAAACTCTAGAGAGGAAGGGCTAATGAAATAACATGGCATATTTAGAGTGGAATGTAAATTTTGTCTAATTTTTTTAAAAATCCATAGACCAGATTTGAAAGATTACATGTTTCTAGAAATTTGTCCATTTTCCCCAGGTTGTCAAATATCTTGGCATATAGTTTTTTGTAGTAATTTCTTACAATCATTATATTTCTGTGGCATTGGTTGTGACTTCTCCCCTCATTTACGATTTTATTTATTTGGATCTTCCCTCTTTTTTGCTTGATGAGTCTGGTTAAAGGCTTGTCGGTTTTGTTTATCTTTTCAAAGAACAAGCTCCTGGATTTATCAATCCTTTGAATTGTTCTTTTGGTCTCTATCTCATTTAATTCTGCTCTGATCTTGATTATGTCCTTTCCTCTACTCACTCAGAGCTTTGTTTGTTGTTGTTCCTCTAGTTCCTGTAGGTGTAGGGTTAGGCTGTTAATTTGAAATTTTTCTGTCTTTTTTTTTTTCAGTAGGCCTGTATTGCTATGAACTTCTCTCTCAGTACTGCCTTTGCTGTATCCCATTGGTTTGGGGCTGTTGTGTGTTCATTTTCATTTGTTTCCAGAACATTTTTTATTTCTTCCTTGATCTCATTGTTAATCCATTAAATATTTAATAGCATGTTATTCAGCCTCCATGAATTTGAATGTTCTTGAATTTTTTCCTTGAGGTTAGTTTCTAGTTTCAAGCCATTGTGATCTGAGCAGATGCTTGATATTTCAAATTTCCTGAATATGTTGAGGCTTATTTTGTGTCCTACCATGTGGTATATCTTTGAAAATGTTCCATGTGCATTTGAAAATAATGTATATTTTGTGTCTTTGGGGTGAAAGGTTCTGTATATATCAATTAATTCCATTTGATCTAGAGTGTTATTTAATTCCACAATACCCTTGTTGATTCTTTGTTTGGAAGATCTATCTATTGTCGACAATGGGGTGTTAAAAGTAGAAACCCTAAATAGACTGATAACAACTAGTAAAACTGAAGCAGTAATCAAAAAACTCCTGGCACACAAAAGCCCTGGACTGGTCAGCTTCACAGGTGAATTTTATCAAACGTTTAGGGAAGAGCTAACTCTCCTCCTTCTCAAACTATTCCCAAAAATTCAAGAAGAGGGAAGACTCTCCAAACTCTTTATATGAGACCAATATTATCCTAAGTGCAAAACCAGGTAAAGACACAATAAAGAAAGGAAAGTACAGGCCAATATCACTGATGAACATAGATGCTAAAATCCTCAACAAAATATGGGCAAACACAGCCAGCCATACACTTAAAAAGGTCATACACCATGATCAAGTGGGATTTACCCCAGGAAAGCAAGGATGGTATAATATTCACAAATCCATAAACATAATACATCACATAAACAAAATAAAAGAAAAATCACATGATGATATCAATAGATGCTGAGAAAGCATTTGATAAAGTACAGCACACAAATTCACTTTAATAAGTGAATTTGGCTAAACAGTGGGATACAAAGACAATATTCAGAAATTGAAGGCATTCCTGAATACCAAAAATGAAATATCAGAAACACAAACTAGGGGAAAAATCCCATTTACTATAGCAACAAGAAAAATAAAGTACCTAGAAATAAACTTAACTGAGGAGGTAAAAGAACTATATTTGGAAAACTACAAAACACTGAAGAAAGAAATTAAGGAAATACAAATAAATGGAAGTACATATCCTGTTAGTGGATTGGGTGAATTAACATCATTAAAATGTCCATACTGCCCAAAGTAATGTATAGATTCAATGTAATCCCTATTAAAATACCAATGGCATATTTCACAGATGTAGGACAAATATTTCAAAAATTTATATGGAACCAAAAAGACCCCGAATAGGCACAGCAATCTTGAGAAAGAAGAACAAAGTAGGAGAGATCACAATACCTGATATCAAAATATATTGCAAGGCAGTGTAATCAAAACAGTCTGGTACTGGCATAAGAACAGACACATAGATCAATAGAAGAGAATAGTGAACCCAGAAATAAACCCATGTCAGTATGGTCAGTTAATATTTGACCAAACAGGGAACGAACATAAAATGGAGTAAAAATAGCCTCTTCAACAAATGGTGTTGGAAGAACTGGAATGGTACATGCAAAAAATTAACCTAGACCACCAACTTACACCATACACCAGAATAAACTTAAAATGGATAAAAGATTTAAACATAAGCTGTGACAGCATGACAGCCTAAAAGTCCTAGAGGAAAGCATAAGCAGTAAAATTTACGATATCCTATGCAGCAATATTTTTGTCAATATGCCCTCTAGAACAAGAGAAATAAAGGAAATACTGAAAAAAATGGGACTACATCAAATTAAAAAGCTTCTGCACTGCTAAAGAAAATATCATCAAAATGTAGAGGAACCAAACATATAAGAAAACATTTGGCCAATGACACCTCGAACAAGGGTTTGAGCTTCAAAATATATAAAGAATTCATATAATTCAACACCAGAAAGACAAACAATCCAATCAAAAATTGGGCAAAGGACCTGAACAACATTCCTCCAAGGAGGACATACAGAGGGCCCATGGACATATGAAGAGATGCTCAACATCACTAGCCATAAGAGAGATGAAATTAAAACCACAATTAGATACAACTTCACACTGGTCAGATTGGCCATCATTAAAAAATCAATGAACAAAATGTGCTGACAAGGATGTAGAGAAAAGGGAACCCTAGTGCACTGTTGGTGGGAATGCAGTCTTGTGCACCCAGGGTAGAAAACAGTATGGAATTTCCTCAAAAATCTAAAGGTGGAACTGCCTTTTGATCCAGCGATTTCACTGCTGGGCTTATACCTTAAGGATCCTGAATCACCAACTCAATAGAACCTATGCACCCCTATGTTCATAGAAGCATTATTTGCAACAGCCAAGAGCTATAAGCAGCTTAAGTGCACATCGGTAAATGAGTGGATCAAAAAACTGGTACATTTACACAATGGAATACTATGCAGCAGAAAGAAAGAAGGACTGCCTACCTTTCACAACAGCATGGATGGAACTGGAGAGTATTATGCTAAATGAAATAAGCCAGGTGGTGAAAGACAAATACCACCTAATCTCACTTATAAGAGGAACTTAATGAACAAAACAAATGAGCAAAATAGAATCTGAGGCATGGAAACAAGGAATAGTGACTGACAGTGACCAAAGGTGTATGAGGAGGGGAATAAGGGGGGAAAGAAGGGGAAGGGCCTAGTCAAGGAACAGGTATAAATGACCCATGTACATGGACAACAGGGTGGGCAGGGCAAGGTAAAGCAACAAGTGAAAATTGGGACAACTGTAATAGAACAACAAAAAAATAAATAAAATTAAATTAAGGCCATAGCCTTAAGGCCATTAAGCCCAGCCTTTGTTTAACTCTTTACTTGGGTCTCTTTTTCTTTGTTTAAATATTCCAGTCTTCCTCCTTCATTCCTAAACTGCACATGGGCTGAGATCTGACACTTCTTCTGTGTCCCTCAGAGTCAAGGTAAGCAGAGATGTGGGTTCATGGCTCTCCTAAGCCCAGGAGTTAGCAGAACAGATTCTCTATTCTCAAATTAGATGGATCATCACTCAGAGATGGTAAAACATTCATTGATCATCACACAGAGATAGAGTAATACATAAATAATTTTGGAAGCTGTGTCTCCTACCTTGAGATCCAGGGAGGTGAGAAATCAGAAGGGGCAGACCAAGAAGGACAGTTAGGGTTAGAGTTCCTCCTCACAGCAGGCAGAGCAGGCCAAGTGCTGACAGTGGACAGAGGAGGTAGCACTGCCCTGAGAGCCATGGTTCCCAGAGAGGTCTGTCCTTTCACAGCAAGTGAAGAAGGACCACAAAACCATCAGAGGTTCCTACACTCTAACAGCAACAGAAGCCAGATGAGCCTTGCTCCCCAGGCCTGTCTCACTGGTCTTATTTCTTATAGAGTCAACAGGTTTTACATCTTTGTGACAAGGGTGGAGGGGTATGACAGGCAAGCCAATTGCATCAAGGATGACTGCATTTAAGAGGATCTCAGCCCTTGAATAAGAACATGCCCTTCTTTCAATGGTCAGGCTTCCCAGTAAGCCAGGTTAGAGCTAGAGACCAAGCATCACCTGGTTTGATAAGAATGAATCGAACAGCAGGGTCTGAGTCCTGAGGTACATCTAGGTGGTCAGGCATTCAGAGGTTGGGCTATCCCAATAAATAAGTTACACTAACCCTTTCAAAGTATGTAACTAAAATCAACTTCCATTTTAAATAATTGTGGTACCTAAAGTCAATCTACTATATGACCTGGTGATGCATTAGCCAATATTTTTTAGTGAGATATTTAATATATTGTTTATCCTTCCCATTCTTTTCTTTTTTAATTTTTTATTGTATTTTTCCACTAGCCAATTTTATATGAGAAATTGAAAGTTTTAACTATTCTGAGAGGATAATTTGGTGCCAAAGTGGGTCTTGTTAAAAAGTGATGCTTACTTGGAATGATCAGTTATACCTGGAGGCATGTTAGCTTTCAAAGAGGTCTTTGCTGAGCAATGTAATCACCTTCAGATTTAGTGAGGAACCAATGTGCCAGCCCTTGTTCTTATGACAACTAGGGGTATAAGCACTAATTTTTGCAGTTTAGAGTAAACACTCTGAGAGATGGAGATCGAAAACCAACTATAATATAATTTAGGGGAAAAAGCATTTCAACTCACTAGAATACAGTTTCCTCTACAGTAAATCAAGAATTAGAATATATTCACAGGATTGTCAATAAGACAGTATATCAATGGTTAACAAGCCCTAAAGTGTTTTAAAAATAGTAAGGAAATTTCTCACTAGGCAACCCTGGGACTCTAACAAATACATTTTAGAAAAGGGAAGGACAATAGAGGGTCCATAAGGCAGGTGCCATTTCTGATTTGTTCCTTGAGGTCTCCTCTGTGGTACAGAAAAGGTACACAGTAAAATATTTGTTGAATGAATGAAGTCAGCAGGAGCAGAAATAGGCCCACAATATGTGGACCACCTTCCTATTTGCTCCCTTTGTTTCTCTTTGCCTTTCCCTGAGTGATTCAGGCCACATTCAATCCTTGAAGATTTATCTGCTACCAGAATATTTCCAGAAACTTCCATTCAAAAAAATGGTTTCTTTAAACACCACCATTTTCCTGAAGATCATGGAGCTTCCAGAAGATAGGAGACAAGCTCAGAAAGTTGGTCTTTTGCAGGAACAAATAGAACACTCTTCCAGGAACTGTAGTAGAGCTTGATGACTAGTGTCCTTGCCTGAACCATATGCTCACCAAGTACCATCTTAGCCTCCTTCCCTGTCTGCTGTACCAAACCCAAAGGGACCCCATCTCAGTCTCACCACTCACATCCTAAAAACAGGCAGGGAAAATTTCAAAGGAAGAGGGCCTAGCAAGGCCACTGCCACATAGAGCTGGACTTAGTTCCTGCTGCTCTCAGCTCAGAGCTGCACCTGAGGACTTGAACTTCGCACCCTCAATTCGTTCCCAGTATACCAGGAGATGTCTGGTCTCTAATTCTGTTCTGGCTGCCTAGAAAGCCTGGAAGTTGAAGGAAGAACACATTCCTATTCAGAACTGAAAAACTCTCAAAATCAGTTATCAAGTTGCCAGGCTATGGCACTTAGGGGCAAAAGTTCAGCAAAGAACAGCTTCCAAAAAATAAATATTTCCCTGAAACTATTTAAATGAAAGCCCCAGGAACTTCCAGCCAAAATGGGGGCATAGGTAGACAAACTGTGCCTCCTTGCAAAACGGAAAGGACAACAACAAATTTAAAAACAAAAAACAACCAGAACTGACAGAAAATCAAACTGTATGGAAGTCCAACAACCAAGGAGTTAAAGCAGAAACATTCATCCAGACCCGTAGGAAGCGGGGAGACAGGCAGCTGGGCAGAGAGGACTCACAACAAGGCAGTGGCTGGAGTACCCAGGGAGGTGGTGGATTGTGGACTTAGTGGTCCCACATTCACATGCAGATAAACCAGGAGGAACAACTGGGGAGTGAAACAGACTGCACAACCCAGAGTTCCAGCTCGGGGAAGTAAAGCCTCAAACTTCTGATTAAACACCTGTGGGGGTGGAGGGAGCAGTGGGAGAAACTCCCAGCCTCACAGGAGAGTTCATTGGAGAGTCCCACAGGGTCTGAGAACGTACACAAGCCCACTCACCTGGGAATCAGCACCAGAAGGACCCAATTTGCTTGTGGGTAGTGGGGGAAGTGGCCAAAAACTGGCAGAGAGCAGAGCAAGCAACATTGTTCCCTCTTAAACCCCTCCCCCACATATAGCGTCATAACCCAGCGACATGGGTCACTCCGCCCTGGTGAACACCTAAGGCTCCACCCCTTACTACATAACAGGTGGAGTGAGACCAAAAAAAGGGGGGGGGGCCCAAATGAAAGCACAGATCAAAGCTCCAGAGAAAATACAACCTAAATGACGAAGAGATAGCCAACCTATCAGATGCAGAGTTCAAAACACTGGTAATCAGGATGCTCACAGAATTGGTTGAATATGCTCACAAATTAGATGAAAAAGTGAAGGCCATGCTAAGTGAAATAAAGGAAAATGTACAGGGAACCAACAGTGAAGGAAAGGAAACCGGGACTCAAATCAACAGTGTGGACCAGAACTAAGAAAGAAACATTCAACCAGAACAGAATGAAGAAACAAGAATTCAAAATAATGAGGACAGACTTAGGAACCTCCAGGACAACTTTAAATGTTCAAACATCCGAATTATAGGGGTACCAGAGGAGAAGAGGAAGAGCAAGAAATTGAAAACTTATTTGAACAAATAATGAAGGAGAACTCCCCCAATCTGGCAAAGGAAATAGACTTCCAGGAAGTCCAGGAAGCTCAGAGAGTCCCAAAGAAGTTGGACCCAAGGAAGCACACACCAAAGCACATCATAATTGCATTACCCAAGATTAAAAATAAGGAGAGAATCTTAAAAGCAGCAAGAGAAAAGGAGACAGTTACCTACAAAGGAGTTCCCATAAGACTGTCAGCTGATTTCTCAAAAGAAACCTTGCAGACAAGAAGAAGCTGGAAACAAGTATTTGAAGTCATGAAAGGCAAGGATCTACACCCAAGATTACTCTATCCAGCAAAACTATCATTTAGAATGGAAGGGCAGATAAAGTTCTTCCTAGATAACGTCAAGTTAAAGAAGTTCATCATCACCAAGCCCTTATTATGTGAAATGCTAAAGGGACTTATCTAAGAAAAAGAAGATAAAAAATATGAACAGTAAAATGACAACAAACTCACAGTTATTAACAACTGAACCTAAAACAAAAACAAAAACAAAAAGAAACTAAGCAAACAACTAGAACAGGAACAGAACCACAGAAATGGAGATCACATGGAGGGTTATCAGTGGGGGAGTGGGTGGGGAGAAAGAAGGAAAAGATACAGAGAATAAGTAGCATAAATGGTAGGTAGAAGATAGGGGGAGGTTAAGAATAGTATAGGAAATGTAGAAGCCAAAGAACTTATATATATGACCCATGGACATGAACTAAAGCAGGGAATAGGGGTGGGAGGGGGTGTGCAGGGTAGAGGGTAATAAAGGGGTGAGGAATGGGACAACTGTAATAGCATAATCAATAAAATGTATTAAAAAATAAAGTTCCAGGATTAGGGTACCCCTAGAATTTTGGAGGCACCTCTGCATGGGACTCCAACAGAGAGTTTAAGGGTTTAGGAATATTTGTGTTTAGAAATGGGCATAAGGGATGGGATCAATGGAGAAAGGGACTAAATTCAGTTACCTGGAATAGGATGAACTGGAAGGGATGCTTCCTCCCAAGTAAGAGTCAGTCTTTCAAACCAAGCTCCATGAGGTCATGAAAATAGCTGTAACATAGGAGTTAGGGCCCATGGTCCTGGACCATTCTATCAATTAGCTACCTGACCTTGAGCAAGTATCTTTACTTCTCATTTTCAAAATTAATGTGAATTCAGTAGTCCCTTACAATTCTATTACTTATGCTGTAGTCAATCAAATAATGAGATTAATTATCACATGGTGGGAAAGAAGGAATCTAATGTCTACCTGGACCCTACTGTGTGCTAAGCACTGTGCTGGGGTTTTCATGACGTTGCCTTATATAACTCTGTAAAAACTCTAATAGGTTGGTACCAATAACAAATGAGCTAATCAAGTCTCAAGTAAGTCAAGTGATTTGTCTAAGACAACAAGATGGAGGGCGGTAGGACAAAGATTGAGACTTTGTTTCCAAAACCTCCCATTCCTCCATGACACCATGCTCCCTCATCAGACATGGAAGGAATGTCGGTGTCATTTCTCTATAATCATGCCATGTCATTCCTCAGTAGAAAGCACTGTGCTAGACAACATGACTTGCATTCAAGCACTAAGCAAGACACATAGGGGATGCCAACATGTATAATCCTGTGACCCTCCAGGTTGGATGACACATTGGTGGTAAATGGCATCTACTGAAGATGGCTACTGGGAAAAGAGTGAGAGGTCACTCTGACATATCCTGTGCCCCACTTCTTATTCTTCAAGGAACCACCTTCAGCCAAAGGAATTCAGGGCTTCTACTACACCATTAGAATATCTGTGGCACCGCCTTAACACTTGCTTTTCATCATCTCTTTTCTTTCATCCCTCTAAATTCAGTTTGGCTGGGACTTGGAAGCGGGGGTAGAATGAAAACCTTTCCATGTCAGCATGTAGAAGTCCAATGCAAAAATAATTAAATCTCCAACCACTTATCTTCCATCTCCAATTCCAAGCTATTGTTCTGAGAATGATTTGAGGGGTGTGCTTTCCCCACTGTCTAATTTCAAATTGAGTTCACACTTAGATAACTATTTATTGTTAGGAATATTTCTGCTGCATGCATTTCAGGCTCCACACTTCAGGCTCCACACAAGAACAGTTCTAATTTGGAGCTCAAACAGAGAGAGGGAGCTGGTATTGCAGGAATGTCAGTGAGTTCCTGGCTTAATGACTGGCTGCGTGGTGGCTGAGTGGTTGCAGATGTGAGCACTTCAGTGCAAGCAGCAGTGCTGGGATAGGAAGACCTCAAAGCCCTGGTATTTCAAAGGGGCAAATTTAAGCAAAACTGTGACATAGAATTTCTTTTTGATGCTCCATTCTGGTGTCAAATCCACTACCTGATACACAATATGGTGGCTCTAATGAATCTATTCAATCTAATCTTCATACTCATGGCATCTCTAAGGTAGAAAATTAATTGGATGAAGTTAAATATCCCCCTTTCATGTCAACAAAATTGGTTTTTCTAGGGATTAAAGGATTAACTTGGTGTTAAGTCCCTAAAGAGGTTAAAATACTTTATTATTCATTACAAAATACAATGATTGGGCTGTTATTTTTTTTTATGTCACTGCCACTCATTTCAGTAAAGTGGAGTAGAAGGAGGGTTGTAAATGACAATTTCAGAAGCACTTAATTCTCTTCAAAGTGCATGTCTTCCCTGCTTACAAACACTTTCTGGATAAAATAGCCTGGAATATATCGAGTTGAAGGTTTTTACACCCTAGTCTCAGAGCCAAATGACCAGCAGACAGGGATGAGCTTTCAGTCAAGTCACTGAGACTGTAAAATATGGCATTTCATATTAATGTTCTCCCAGCTTCTGACCAAAAGAGCATAATTTCCCATCAACAACTGAGAAGGTATTTCCAGTTTGGGTCAAAGGATGGAGAAAGCTGGGCTATGCCATGTCATCACAGAGGCAGCTGCTTTTCAAATTAGGATTTATACACTCTTCCTACCCCATACAAAAAGTGAGTGATTTTGGCTCAGTTTCCTTCATGGTTTGTAAAATACTAGTTGTGAAATCCCTAAATTTAATTCAAAACTTTTGTACCTGGGGAAACAGACACATAGACCAATGGAACAGAATAGAGAACCCAGAAATAAACCCAAGTCCCTATAGTCGATTAATATTTGATGAAGGGGACAGGAGCAAAAAATGGAGTAAAAATAGCCTCTTCAACAAATGGAGCTGGGAGAGCTGGACAGCTACATGCAAAAAAAAAAAAAAAAAAAAAAAAAAAATTGACCCACAAAAAAAAAAAAAAAAAAAAAAAAAAAAAAAAAAAAAAAAGAAATTTGACCACCAACTTACACCATACACAAAAATAAATTCAAGGTGGATAAAAGACTTAAATATAAGTCATGACACCATAAAAGTCCTAGAGGAGAACATACGCAGGAAAATCCCAGCTATTCCATGCAGCAATATTTTTGCCAATATGTCCCCTAGAGCAAGGGACATAAAGGAAAGAAAAAACAAATGGGACCTCATCAAAATAAAAAAGCTTCTTCAAAGCTAAAGAAAACTGTATTAAAATAAGAAGAGAACTAACTATATGGGAAAACATATTGCCAGTGATACTTTGGACAAGGGTTTGATTTCCAAAATATATAAAGAACTCATCCGACTTCACTCTGGGAAGACAAAAACCTCAATTAAAAAATGGGCAAATGTCTTGAACAGACACTTCTCCAAGGAGGAGGACATACAGAGGGCCCAGAGACATATGAAAAGATGCTCAGCATCATTAGCTGTCAGAGAGATGCAAATTAAAACCACAATGAGATACAACTTCACAATGGTCAGAATGGCCATCATTAACAAATCAACAAATAACATGTGCTGGCAAGGTTATGGAGAAAAGGCAACCCTAGTGCACTGTTGCTGGGAATGCAGACTGGTGCATTGCATTCCCAATGTACCAGTATGGAATTTCCTCAAAAAACTAAAGGTGGAACTGCCTTTTGATCCAGCAATTCCACTGCTGGGATTATACCCTAAGGATCCTGAATCACCAACTCAAAAGAACATATGCACCCCTATGTTCATAGCAGCATTATTTGCAATAACCAAGTGCTGTAAGCAGCCTAAGTGCCCATCAGTAAATGAGTGGATCAAAAAACTGGTACATTTACACAATGGAATACCACGCAGCAGAAACAAAGAAGGAACTCCTACCCTTTGTGACAGCATAAATGGAACTGAAGAGCATTATGCTAAGTGAAATAAGCCAGGTGGTGAAAGGGAAATACCATATGATCTCACCTATGAGTGAAATCTTATCAACAAAACCAACAAGCAAGCAAAATAGAACCAGAGACATGGAAATAAAGAACTAACTGACAGTGACCAGAAGGGAGGGGGCAGGGAGATAATGGGGGAAAGAAGGGGAAGGGTTAAGTCAAGGAACGTGTGTAAAGTAAACATGGACAAGGATAAAGAAGGGGAGGATTAGATGTGGGTGGGGAATGAGCACAGCAGGGAAGAGTAATGGGGGGGAAAATGGGACTACTTTAACTGAACAATAAAAAAAAAATTTTAATAAAAAAATAAATCCTCCCTCTACATAGATCGTGGAAAGACTAGCTCTTCCTGCTTTTATTCTTTCTCTCTTCAGATAGTACCAACTGGATAACTAATGTGTATCCCATTGCTTTCTTATTTTTGCCTTAGTTTCTATTAGACCTGGCATTGGTGTTAGTGCTCAGCTTCAATAACTGATTGAGTCCCTGGTGGTGCCAATATGTTTCTCTCTACTTTCTTTTTATTCCCTTTTATCTTATAATTGTCATTTTATGTATGGCTAATTTTTTAGGCTGCTCAAATCCTGCTCTTCCTCCTTAAGAACAGAAAAATAATAGGTGATTGATTCCTAGAGATAGATGAGCGTTAGATAGAATAAGTGGAGCAAGCTAGCTTTGGGTGAGTGGATGGAGGGGATGAGTGGGTGGATAGATTGACCTGAGTTTCATCACTTCATCTGCACAATTAGCCCAAAATAGAATTAGGAGTCCAGAGTCAACCCTGATATTGACAAAACATTTCCATTTCTTCTAATTTAACAAAAATATATTGATCATCTATAACTTGAACACAACTTATTTCCAGGATACAGTTCATGTTTTATTTGTATTTATATCCAGCACAAGGCTATCATATAGTAGGTGCTCACCAATGTTTGAAGCAAGTTTAATTAAATTTAACCAAAAATTTACCCCACCAGGTACAATACACAATGCCCAGAGTCCACTACGTTTTTGAAGAGATATAAGTCACAAACCTGAATAGGTCACAATGACCATATAATCAATACACCTCTCCTAGACCATTCAGGCTGATAGCCTTTAGACCTTGCTCATTCCTGCTGTGGGCCTTTCTCATGCAATTTAACCGTATGCAATCCCCTCCCCCCATCCATTTAATCAGCTCTTACCAGCCTTTAAATCAAGTCTCTCCACCATAAAACTTGTTTCCAGTTCCAACCAGCCCACATTGATTTCCCTTTCCCTGATCATACACTGCAAACAATCTTTATATACCTCCAACTGACCATGACTCAGCCCCCAAGGTCCCACAGGTACCTCCATTTCAGCCTGTCCAAAGTGGAACTCCTCTCCCTCTGCCATGGATTCTGAGTTGTTGAGAGGGTGTGCAAGTCTTGTGGTGCAGCTACCTGAGATCAGGTCCTGGCTGCACCACTGTGACAGTATTGATCATTGATCAGGTTCAGTCAGAGAAGCAGAACCACTGGCAGATATATATATAAATGAATGATATGTGTGTGTATACATACACACACGTATGAATATATCTGCACATCCATATATGTATATGTATCCCTGTGTATTTATATAAAGGAATTTTTTACAGGGATTTAACCTTACACAAATAAGTGGAGGACCTGGTCTCTCTATGATATGTCTTTACATCTGGTGCTGAAGTTTGAAACCTATAAGGCAGGAAATTAAGGAAGGGAAGATGGAGAGTAAGAACCAGCAGGAATCCGCAGGGACAATCTCCAGCCCACAAGATGGACTAAAACCCATGTCAGTTCTACTTTTTCTCCAACCCTAGTGTGTGGGTATCCTGCAGAAGTCAGTGTTTTTGTAACAGACCTAAATACACACCTGGCCAAAGAGTCAGGATACCTGATGGAGGATTAATGGGAAGGTGAAGTGGTTGCAGGCCAACAACTGCCTCACCACAATGTGGTGAACCAGCAGGTCAGTAACATGTGTGAGCCACAGATGGACCACTATTTCCCTCTGGCTTGTAAAGTTCCAATAAGAATCTCTCTTGTGGCACATCCTTAACCCAGAATATGTAAGAAAGAGAATTTTCCTTAATCTACCCAAGTTGATACACTTCAAAACAACCTCAACCATTGCTAATTTTCATGAACTTGGACAAGTGACTTTACTTTTGGAGCCTCAGGTTTCTCATCTGTAAAATAGCAATAATATACTAAAGCATCCTCATGAGCATTAAATATTATACTTATTGAATTCTTAGCACAGTGCCTGGCACAGAGTTAGTGTTCAGTAAATGTTATTTATTATGATAAATGTAGTCCCTCCTCCTATTCTAGTAGCTTAGTTGGTATCCTTAAAATCCACCCCTTTACCCAAGCTAGTGTTTGACTTCCAGTGTAGACAAGTTAGCCGAGATGTCACGAAGATACCCTGCCTGTGCCAGGGGATGCGGGTTTATTTCCAAGAGGCCTGAGTAGACTTCTGTGTGCCAGTCTGCAGAGTTACCTACCTTTCCATCCTTGGCCAGCACCACCTACCCAACATGTCCTCAGCCTGAGCATCTGACAGCAGCATCTCTACCTTCTTCCCAGCTCCCTGGACCGTAGGGGCCTTCTTGAGCACTGGGAGAACACTGGGGACTGGGCTTCTTTCCAGAGTACATAGTGCTGGTTCTGGTTGGGACAGGCAGTCCAGGAAGCCTCACCTGGAGCAGACAGACTACATCTGGGTCATAGGCCTGGAGCACAAAGACCTTAGGCTTTCTATTTCCTTTGGGAAAGAAAGAAAGGCCTTAAGCCCTTCATGGCTGAAAAAAGAACTCTAAGTTACAATAAAACCCTATAGCTGTATACAGCACAGAAGCTCTGGTCTCTCTACAGGGTTTCTGGTTACTCAGGAAGTCTCAAGTTCCTTCCAGGAGAGGGAAGCATAGGTTTGCAGCTAGCCAAGTTCCTCTAGCTCAGGCCATCTTCAAAATGAAAATTCAGAATTTTGTGGTTTTTTTCTACCTCCTAGATAAACAAGATTTTTTTTGTCAAAATTGCTTACATAAAACTGGAGCCTTTATTTGTTCATAGTCTCTGCTAGGACAATGAATAAAAACTCAAGGAGACCAAAAAAAAAAAACAAAAAAACAAAAAAACAAAAACAAAAAAAAAACCCCCCCTAGGCTAGGAGTTGGCCTTGAATTCTATCTCCCCTCAACTTCTTAAATCCAATTAATCACAAGGTCCTGCCAGAAATCTTCTGGGTTAGGTCTCAAATCAGTCTTCCTCCTTCTGTTCTTGCTGTCACTGCACTGGTTTAGAGTCTATGAAAGTTTCCTAACACCAATTTTTTTCTCTAATCATTCCCCTGCATGCAATCACAGTAATTTATTCCCCTGCCTACCCCCCCAAAAAAAGAAAAAGGAAGAAAAAGAAAAAAAGAATGAAAGAACAGGTAATTCTTAATGCATCACTCCCCAGTTCCCTAGTTTATATAACTTGCTCCAGTGGTGCTTTCAAGGCCACATTCCTTAATGTGCCCCCTAGGGGCTCTCCAAGATCTATAGTCTGCCCCTTGCCCAGCCTCAACACAGATACAGATGAATCATGATTTTTAGTTCAGGTCACAATCTCAGTATTGGTCCATGCATGACCTTTTTACTGTTTTCATTTATGTATTTTTAATAGTTACTCGTACTCATACAAGAACTGATGCTGACAATACTGTGCCTATATGCTCCTCAGCCTCACATCCCCAACCACAGGCGACCACCCACAAAGCCACATAAGTAACGTGATTCTAGATCTATGCTAAGCCTCCCTGTCTACCCTACCCCCAACTCCTGAGTTTTGAGGAATAATCGTCAGAGAGAGAGTTTGAAACTGCAGAAGACACACACACAACCAGCATTGCTACCTCAAACTACCCAGTGTGAAGGGAGAAGAAAGAGGTTAAATCTCTGATGTTTCCAGTCTTTGAATAAACCAGCTCCACTCATCTGAGCAATGTTGATCAGTGGTGTCAGCCATCAGTCAGGTGACCCATTCTTTTTCTATAAGGTCAAAACTATTACTCCTATGCAGGGGTGTTTTGACCATGGGAAGTGGTCTCTGGAAGAAGCTCACTTCTTCCGATAGGCTTAGGGTGGATAAATTCTCTGACATTTCATGCAAGCTTATATGTGAATGTACCTTTTTGTGGGGGAAGGGCCCAAATTTTTCACCAGATAACTCAAAAGGATTTATGACCCAAAAATATTTTAGAGCCACCTTACATGGACATGTGAGAAAATGGAAAGGCAATTGTCCCCTAACATGCCCAGTAGGAAGGGGTAGTACATGGAAAGTTGGAGAGCCCAGCTCTGCCTCTCAATTTTGCAGAAGGTTGGATAGTAGTGTGGTTGATGGCCAGTGTCTTGTGAGTCTACTCAATGCATTGTGCACCCCGCTGGTGTGCATAGCTCAATGAAAGGAGCGTTGGCTGGATGGCAGCCTCCATTATCCCCTCAGCTGGACACTAAGAACAGTGAACAACCTGCTCAACTGTCCAGAGTAGCCCTGGGAAATTGCAGGTCCACTTCCAACCTAATCAAAGAGAGGATGTTTCTCCTCTTCCAGAAGGAAGTCTCTGCCAGTACCTTCCATCTCAGATACTTTTGTCTCAGATGCTCAGTATTTCTAATTACTCATGTTCTGCCATGAAGCACCTATTATACTGTTGCTTCTTATGACTGACAACTCTTCTACTGTACTTCATTATATGTGCCTGAATTCCTTTGGAGAATAAGGTATTTACATTTTTTTGTCTTTTGCCCCAAGGTACCTAGCACACCACAGGAGATGAGTATATGTTTAATGAATGATTATGTGGCTCTCTGGCTAGAGTTTTCATACCTTCATTCAGCCACAATGCATTGGTGACCATGCAGGACATACTCAGTGGACCACCTCACCATGTTCTTCCATCAGCATTTTGTATAACTGCACAAAATCTGCTCAGTCCTCCTCTCTCCTCCCATATCCCATGCTTCTCTCATTCACAGCACAATCTCATCTTCAGTGAAGAGAAGGATAGAGCTGAATGGGTAAGAAGAAGGTGTGTTTCGAATGAGAGAGTGAGAAGGGGGCAGTTACTATGGAAAGGGTAAGGCAGTAGTACTAGTGAGTAGGGGAGAGAGAGTTCTCAAATGGGACAAGCAGGAAATGATTCCTACACTAAGCAGTGGCTGAAGGGCACCCAAAACATGGCTTTCTTGGGATTTTGAATGCTCAGTGTGCTGGGCACTATGCTCCATGTTACTGATAAAATTCTGTCCTTGCCTTGTGGAGCTTGCTGTCTTGGCTCATAGAGGTTAAAACACATGTTCCAGATTATGAGGTTAACAAGAGATAAGCCAGACTCATGTCCTGGTTCTCCTAATTCCTGGCCCTGTTTCTTTTCAGTAACAGCCAATGTAGATCATGATCTAAAACCTAAGTAATTATCACCACTCCTCCATGGCCCCAGGACCCACATCACCTAGGCAGGAGTATGTCTTCTTTGTTTATGGACCAAAAGCTTACTAGCTCCACTATTATCTCAGATCCTCTCGTGGCCATTCCAGTTGTCAACCCAGCATTCCAGGAAGATGGACTGTGGTACTCAAAAGAATTCCTTCCTGGGTTAGTTTAAGTTCCTGTGATGTCCAGGAACCTCTGTTAAATGCCCTGTCCCCACAGGAAGTCAACCATAAAGCAATTTCATGAATACTTCTCCAGGAAGCGAAAAGTGCAGGATTTTTATAGTTGGCCTGTCAGATTGAGGATATTCTGTCTCACAAGCATGTTCAGACCAGGCATCCTTCCCTCCTTCACACTGGTGTCTACAGAGGTGAGCATCACTGGCTCCAAGGCGTCCCGGGATGGGACTGAGGCCCACAGGACTGCAGCAAGAGCTGCACACAGGTATCAGACCAGTCTCCCAGGCAGATCCAGGCAGCAGGAACTAAACAATGCCAATGAGATACTTCCCCTGAGTCCCATCATGCACATTTACACACAAAAGGGGGTCAATAAGATCCCCCTTTTTGGCAAACTGTTCTTTTAGGCCCAGAACACATTCTAAAAGAAAACATACCAAGAAGTATAAACAAATAAAGCAAATAACAGGAGAGATTATGTGTTTGAAAATGGCCATGGGCTCTGAGGCCAAAATTCTACCCTGCTCAGCCTGATGAGCCTTAGTAAGCTCCATGGGACCCCTAGAGCTCCACAGAACACAGCTGGGAGAAGGGTGGGATCCCTAGAAATATTTTCCTGTTCAACAGTCTAAAGTATGATTATAAAACCCCTATCTATTATAAAGCGTTGATTCTGAGAGTTCCGACCAATATGGAGCCATAGGTAGAAATGCTTCACTTCCTCGCACAACCAAAAGAAAGATAACAACCAATCTAAAAACAATGAACCACCAGAAGTGCCATAAAATCAAACTGCATGAAACTCTGACAACCAAGGAGTTAAAGAAATGTTCACCTTGACCGTTAAGAGGGACTGAGATGAGAGACAGGCAGCCAAGCAGAGAAGATGTGCAGCAAAGTGGCAGACTGTGCAGGCAAGGAGGAACTGGCTGAGAGGACTGAGGCAAGGTGGCAGACAACATGGGCAAAGCGGGGCTGGCTGAACATGAAACTGAAGACTCAAAGCTAGCTATAAACTACTGCAGGAGTTACAATGGCAGGAGAACCTCCCAGTCTCACACGAGAGAGTTCATTTGAAAGTGGGTCTAGAGCAGAGGAAGTGAGTGACGTTTTTCCCTCTCTGACCCCTCCCCAATGGACAGCTCCACAACACAGCAAGAGGTTGCCTTGCCCTGCTGAATACCTAAGGCCCCACCCCGTTACAACATAACAGGTGTGCCGAGATATAGAAATACGGCCCAAATGAAAGAATAGATCAAAACTCCAGAAAAAGAGCTAAGCGACAAGGAGATAGACAACTTATCTGATGCAGAGTTCAAAACACCTTAATCAGAATGGTCATAGAACTAATTGAGCTTGGTCACAAAATGAAGGAAGAAATGAAAGCTACCCAAAGTGAAATAAAGCAAAATATACAGGGAACCAACAGTGAAGGGAAGGAAACCAGGACTCAAATCAATGATTTGGAACAAAAGGAAGAAATTAACATCCAACTGGAACAGAATGAAGAAACAAGAATTGAAAAAAGTGAGGAGAGGCTTAGAAGCCCTGAGACAACTTTAAGCATCCTAACATCAGAATCATAGAGGTGCCAGAAAGAGAAGAACAAGAGCAAGAAGTTGAAAACTTATTTGAAAAAAATAATGAGGAAAACTTCCCCAGCCTGGAGAAGGAAACAAACTTCCAGGAAGTCCAGGAAGCTCAGAGAGTCCCAAAGAAATTGGACCCAAGGAAGCACACACCAAGGAACATCATCATTAAGTTACCCAAGATTAAAGAAAAAGAGAGAATCTTAAAAGCAGCAAGAGGAAAGGAGAGAGTTGACTACAGAGGAGTGTCCATAAGATTATCAGCTGATTTCTTAAAAGAAACCTTACAGGCAAGTAGGGGCTGGAAAGAAATGTTCAAAGTCATGAAAGGTAAGGACCTACATCCAAGATTACTCTATCCAGGAAAGCTATCATTTAGAATGGAAGTTCAGATAAAGTGCTTCCCAAATAAGGTCAAGTTAAAGGAATTCATCATCACCAAGTCCTTATTATATGAAATGTTAAAGAGTCTTCTTTGAGAAATAGAATACCAAAAACTATGAACAGTAAAATGACAACAAACTCACAACTATCAACAACTGAACCTAATAAAACAAAAACAAAGACTAAGCAAACAACTAGAACAAGAACAGAACCAGAGAAATGGTGATCACATGGAGGGTTTTCAGTGGGAAGAATCGGGGGGAAAGGTACAGGGAATAAGAAGCACAATTGGTAGACATAAAATAGACAAGGAGAGGTTAAGAGTGGTATAGGAAACAAAGACGTCAAAGAACTTATATGTATAACCCATAGACATGAACTAAGGAGGGGGAAATACTGGAGGTTTGGGGGTGCAGGGTGGAGGGGGCATAAATGGGAGGAAAAAGTTGGAACCACTGTACTATTACATAATCAATAAAATATACTTAAAAAAAGAAGACGTGATTCTCACTTGGCTGTTAGTAACTCGTTACCTATCTTCTCAGTTACAACAAGAGAAATGAAGCCCCCTTGTTTAGGAAGTAATAGGAGACATCTGCACTTGTTCCTTCCCTGAAGGATTTTAATCCAGAGATGTTTAGTGTCTCCAATTACATCATACCTTGCAGTGGTACTCAACAGTTACAGCACGGGTCACATCATTATCCTCCCCAAATATGGCTCATGCAGCTGAGCATCCCAGTTGCCCTTCTGTGGGTATTGTTTGGGTTCCTTGCTCATCAGCCTTGAATGTGAGCTTCTCATACTCTTTTAGCACCTAAGGCAGCTGCTGGCTGGGCAGCCTTCTTTGGCAGTAGTTGTGTTCTTTTTGTAGCATCCATACTTGGTTTCCAAATGCCCCAGGTCATATTCTATACACATAGGTCTGTGGTCACTAATCTTTCCTACTACCTGTCAAAAACTCTTCCAGAAGATGAATTCTTTGTTTAAATTTTCCAAATATTGTCTATTTTAATAATGAGATGAACTTACTGAAACTAGTCATTTGTACTCTAATGCACAGTAACGTTATATAGACTGAATGTCTGTGTTGTCCCAAAATGTGTAAGTTGAAACCCTACCCTGTGAAGTGATGGTATTAGGAGTTGGGGCCTTTGGGAAGTAATTAGGATTACATGAGGTCATGAGGGTAGAGCCCTTATAAGAGTCCCCTCTCTGCTCTCTACCATGTGAGCACACAGCAGAAAGTCAGCTGTCTGCAAACTGGAAGAGGGATCTCACCAGAACCCAACCATGCTGGTGCCTGATCACCATTCCAGCCTCCAGAACTGTGAGAAGTAAATATCTGTTGTTTATAAGCAACACCAACTATAGTACTTTGTTACAGTAGCCAACTGACAAAGACAAGCAGCGAAACAAAATTTGGCATTCCCTGCTGGTCGTGAAAACACAAATACTTAGAAGAGCCAGATAGGTTAAAAAAAATAAAAAAAAAAAATAAAACAGAAACAGATGTCTGCACCCTATCCCTGTGTACTTAGTCAGTAGGTCGGATGGGCCCTGCTATCTATTTTTAACAAACCCTCCAGTGATTCTAATGCACACCAAAGTTGGTGAATCAGAATAGTTTAACAAAAGTCCAGCTCACGTGCCACCCCCTTCAGGGAGCTTTTCTGACCTCCTCTCCACTCTCTTCCTAAGCCCTAAACTAGATCCTCCTCCTTCTCCATGGTCCCAAAACATACTTCATTTACCTCTATCTCAGGACAAATCACATTGTACTGTAATTATGTCTACCTATCTTCCTCCTGCCCCCAGGAAAACCGGAAGTTCCTTTGGAATAAAAGTGAGCCATTCATCTCTGTATCCTCAGTGTCTTAGTATCTGCATTTAAAGTGCTAAGTCCCTTCATTCAAAGAGTTTGCAACATAGAAATTAATACCTAAAAAAGTTTAAATAGCAGTACAAAATCAAGGGGCATACCATCATTCAAGTACCACGTGTTGTAAATAATATGGAATTAATTACCAATAAAAAATAACAACTAGCATTTATTGAGATATATAAAGGTTAAGTAATTTTCCCAAAGTCACACAGCTAGCAAGTAATAGAGTCTGAGTTGGAATCCATGTATCTGTCCTAAAGCTTGCACTTCACTCCTGTGTGAGAAACCTGTCTATTAAGGGTCAGTGCCATGGGAAATTAAAGGATGGAGAGATATATAGGGGCTGGAAAGTATGAGCAGGATGCCTAGGGCTGGGTCTGAAAGGATGTTTGGACAGGAGTGGAGGTATGTAGTAAAGAATTTGGCTCTGCCAAAAGATTGATCTGACCTTGTCCCTGGCTCCTAGAAGGTAATTTCTAAACTGTCGGAATTTCTTTTCTTGTTTTGTTTTTCTTATATTTAATTGAATGTCAAATCACAGTAAAGGATAATATTCAATTTGTGAGCTTAAACAAAGAAGTAATATGTAAGTCCCTTCCAAATCACTTTTTTGATTTTTTCAGAGACTTGCCAGTACCTAGCAGATCTAGTTCCACAAGATATCACATTCTCTAAGGATCCGTGAGGTCATAATGCCATAGGGCATTCTGTTCTAACACTCGTTCTGCTTGTCCAAAGCACATTCTCTGTGCTTTATCTATCCTTGGTTCTGCATAGTCCAGTCTCAGTTTTTCTCTTCTACTCCAATTTGCTTAATGCCCCTCTTTTCCCCCACAAAACAAACAAACAAACAAACAAACAAAACCCAGTAGATTCCAATCCCATTATTTTCTGTGTTCCTCCTATCACTGAAGCACCTTCAATCTTCTCTTTAATCAGTGTATTCTGTACCCTTGTGCTAGTTCTCAACCTGCTAACTCATGGTAGTCCAAACATTAGTTCCTCCATTCCTCCTCACCTACCCAGCAGGCACCTATGTGAGCTGGCCTTCACCTGTTTGGAGTCTTGAGGTTGGCTGAAGCAGGGAACAGCCAGTGGGGGCACTTTCCCAAGTCCAGACTTGTCATGGTCATTACTGGTTTACTGGCTATAGAGAAAACCAGTGGTGTTAGCAAGGAAGGAGAGGAGAGCAGCAGATGACAAGAAAAAGCTACAAAAGCTAGTCTCTTTGGTTCAAGTCCCTCATCGGGCCCTTCATCTGGTGCCCTCCAGGAATTTCTTGAGTAATAGGAGTGTCTTTGTTATTCATGGTAGATCCCTGGAACCATACCTAATAGTTTATTCTAACAAGGTTATCCAGCCTGGGCCACTCCAACCACATTATATCAGATGGACCTCTAGGAAAGGGGTGCTGAAGATTGACTTCAACCAATGGACAATCAATCAATCAATCAATCATGACTATGTTACAAAGCCCCAACAAACAATCCAGACACTGAGGCTTGGATAATCTTCCCAGGTTGTTGATACTCATGCATATTGTCACACATTGATGCTGGGAGGGTAGTGGGTCTTGAAAACATAGAAACTTTACATTTGAAAACCTCCAAAACACCACTAATTCTGACTTGTACTTTTCCCTGTAATAAACAGTAACCATGAATATAATAAGTTTCTGTGAGTTTTGTGAGACTGTCTGGTGAAACAAACATGAGATGGCTTTGGGAAACCCCTGAACTTGCAGTTGATGTCAGAAAAGAGGGTCGACTTGTGTGGACTCTTCCCTCTAAATTTGTAAGTTGGATCCTTGCAGTTGGGGTCAGAAGTCTTGGGCAGACTTGACAGTTGGAGGACTGTGTCCTTAACCTTGCAGTTTGGTGAATTCCAAGTAGAAGAAGTAAGGGGAACCATACAAGCCCCCATCCAGGTCTTCCAGAGCTAAAGTGGCCTTCTAGGAGCAGGTGCAGCTACTGCCTTCTGCCAGTTTAAAATCAAGGCAAAGAAGCCTAAGGCATATCCACTAACACCACTGGAATTATCACTTCTAAAATTCAGTGTAAGCCGTTTTGCCCCCAATCACCTGAGGTACCGGAGTGCTCCATAAATGTGCTTTTTTACACTCCCTTCAGGCTCAAGTCATGAGGTAGTGATATTGCCAGGAGGAGGGTCTGGCAAGGTGGCCAGTCAACCAAGAATCATTATTTGGAAACGATTCCTGGCATGGGACTAGGGTGAAAGTTACAAACTGGCAGATTGTACTCCAGATCATTTTCAAGTGTCCTTATCACCTATAGATACCTACTGAAGTCTTACAGATGAAATTTGATGTCCGGGATTTGCTTCAAAATAATTCAGGGTGGGGTGGGAAGTGGGTGGGGACACACATGAGTCAATATAGGTGTATGTTAACTGCTGCAGAGGGTGATGGGCACATGGAGCTTCATTATATAATTTTCTTCTTGTGTGTATATATTTAAAGTGTTCTGTAAGAAAAAGCTTAACACTATTAATTTAGTAATTGTGCAAGAATTAACATAGCAGGTCTGAAATGCTATCCTCAGGAAGGTCTGCTTGCAAGACTGGCCCTTGGTTGGAGTTGGGGAATTTGGCTGCCAAGCAGTTCCTTACATAAAGAGAAAACATTCACTGAATGAGAAAAGTGGCTCCTCGTGCCTAGGCTATGAAACAAGATGGTTTATACTGGATACTTACATTACCTGGAGAGTCTGGAATTTTAGTATGTGCTCAGCAGAGGGACCAGCCCCCAGTAAAACCTTTGGGCACTGAAGCCCTAATGGGTTTCCCTGCATGGAAACATGGCACACATGTTGCTGCATTGTGTTGCTGGGGAAGCAGAGAGTGTCAGCCCTGTGTGAGCCTTGATGGGAGGGAGAGAACAGAAGGAAGCCTGGACATCAACCCCCTCAGACTCTGCCCTTACAATCCCTCTGCACCTCTTCCAACTTTACTGTCATAAAATTTAGCCATGCGCATGACTGTATGCTCGGTCCTGGTGATTCACCAAATGTGGGGGTGGCACCACACAGTGGGACCCCAACACAATTACTATAATTTTAAAATAAGAGTTTTACATAAAAATATGGATTTTTGGTTTCTCTTTAAAAATCAAATAGGGGAGGGGGTAGAGGTGAGCAAAGGGGAGCTGGAAATGGGGGACATCTGTAATAGTGTCAAATTTAAAATATTGAAAGTAAATTTTAAATGTCAGGAAATGCCCTTCCTTCAATACTTGTACAAACAAGTATATACTATTAAATATGTTAAACCTAAAGGTGAAATACTTTTCTAAAAACACATAATCTGAAAGCCTTGGATCTGTACCAGGAGTTGAGCATGGCCTCTCCAGTTCAACAGCTCCTACCCAGGCTACTTCAGCTGTTTCTATATTCTGCCTGGCCCCTGCAAGCATCTGATTTTTACACCCATGAGCAGGAGGAGGGAGTTTTGACAGGAGCCTCAGATACACAGCCTCCTGAGGTGTTTTCATTAAGAGAAATTGATTCACTGTCCATTAAAGGTCCTTCAGGTCTGTCAAATCCAACAGATTCAGCAAATATTTACAAAGCTTAGAGTTTACTAGGCTCGTGCTAATTAATATTAACAACAATAATACTTACCATTTACTGGCTCTATCCCAGGCTTTACCTACATCATTCCTAATCCTGACAACATCTGCAAGGCCAGTCTAACGATCGCCATTTCCAAGGTCACTTGTTGTGTGACCATTGGGTGTCTATGCTAAGTGAAGGTGAAGTCATAGGCAGTGGAAACACAGGCCAAATGAGACAAAGCCCCTGTTTACATGGTCTTACATTTTTATCAACAAAGACAAATAACAAATGAATCAACAAGTGAACAAATATTATGTGTCAGGCAATGATAACTACTGTGAAGTAAAATCAAGCCAGCAGAAGGGAGAAGAGGAAGGGACTCGAGTATGTGTAGCTGGGAAGAATCTCTCTGAGGACATTACATTTGAACAAGGACCTGGATGAGGTCAGAGTGGGAGCCATGCAAAGGCTCCCACTTCCCAAGATGAGAGAAAACATGTGCAAAGGTCCTGAAGCAAAGTGAGCTTGGCTCATCTGCATTGTTAGAGCTTAGTCAGCAAGAGACCAAAGAGGACAGCAGCAGCCAGATGAAGGCCTTTGGATGTCATTCTGGGTGAGACAGGAAAAGACTGGAGTGCTTTAATCAGGGTGTAAAGCATAGGCGGAAAGTGAGACTCAGAGACAGTCAATAACATTGCCTGTAAGTAGCAAAGTTGAAACTCAATCTTATATCTGACTCCAAAGAGAGTCCAAGGTTCATGCCGTTGCAAAAGCGTAACTTGGAAGACTTTTTCCCCCAGCAAGTTCTCTGAGATCTGAAAACCCAAGAAAACCCTTGGTTTCCCTTTGCTCTAGGATCTACTCTCATAATATCATGGGGCATGGGACTTTCTAAGCTGACAAGGGGGCATCTATTACATTCACCTTTTTGGCTAAGATCAACTGTAGGTGAATGTTTCTTAATGATCATTAAAATTTAGTAATACAAGACTGTGTTCTACATGAATCCATTGATGACAACTCATGGGTGAATGCAGTTTTTGTCAGTCAAGTCACTTGAAAACCATTGATATTTAAAAGAGCCCAAGAGAAAACCTTAGTTAAAAAAAAAAAATCACCTTGCAATACAAATTGTGACTTCCTATCCTCCTTTTTTTTTTTTCAGAATTCAGGTTCTTGTACACTGGCTTTCTTAAAGCAATTGATGCCTAAATTATTAGTGTCAGTATTACTGCATTATATTTCCTCTATTAAGATATGTAACTTTAGATACAGTATGACAAAGTTTACATATGGTTAATTCCCCCGACCTCTTGGTGGAGAAGTAGCTACACTGAAAAGAACTACCCCATTAAATCTAGTACATTTACAAACCTCTTTAGAATTTCAATCTTCTCCTCACTGTCATACAAAAACAGTTCCCCTAGGACACTGGTACACTGGATTCTTTTAGTCCTATATCTGAATCTTATATGGCCAAACAGAAGCAGCCTTTAATTCCTCAGAGGACTCCCACAGGAAGCCAAGGTAGGTGTGTTCTGAGCGTGCTAATGATCAAAGAGAGAAACCAACTTTTGTGCCAGCAACTCTTGATTATTCAGGGGCGGATGATCCAATTTGTGGATTAGCTGGGCCTCTTGGCTTTTCCTGATTTCACTGATCATTAGCCCATGGCCCCTTCGGGCCAGGAAGATAAAAGGAGTGCCAGGCAGAGCGGTCCAGTGGCTTCTTGGCTGATCCTGTAAAAGGGGGCAGGGCAGAGAAGCAGTCACATGTAATGGGGAAAATGAGGTTTAGGGATTATCTGGATTTCAATGTGCTGGTTTCTCCATAGCTCCCTTGCCATCCACCTGAATGTACATTTACCTTAGATGGAGTGGGAGCACAGAAAGAGAACCCAGTGGATTCTGAATATGATATTTCAGGTGCCGGGGTACAGGCGGTGAAACTGCCCTTTGCAAGCCTGACCTGCTCAGAGCATCAGTCTCCTCACCATTTCTGTGGTGAGTGTGTCCAGGTTGGCGTTGGGTGGGGTGGCTTTTACACAGAATATCTCTGCACCAGGAACGGCACTGCTTTTATCCAGAGAAGAATATATCAACTTCTTGGAAAGCACTTTCTGGGATTCCAAAAGCTTCTAAAAAGGGGAAGAGGAGAGAGAAAAGGAAGAAGGGGAAGAAGAATGAGAAGGAGGCAGGAAAGAAGAGAAAAATGGAGGGAAGGATGAGAGGAAGGGAGGGAGGGAGGAAAAGGGAAGGAGAGGGGGAGGGAGGAAAAAGGAGGGGTGGGAAGAAGAAAAGAAGGGAGACAGAGGAGCGGGAGAAACTGCTGTTCATCTTTAAAGGTTTTAATTCCAAAAGACAATCTTAGAACAGCCTTCCTAGTATTTGAATCACACTGATGAACAAGAGCTAGATCATAAATCTAGCCCCTTAGCAAAATCAAGCCGTAAGGAAAGAGGGCCAGAGAGATTTGGCAGAAGCAAAGAGGCAGGTCTTCAAAGGCAAGATCTGCCACTTATCCACTGTATCTTTGGGCAAGTTAATCTCAAAGCCATAATTTCCTCATATGAACAGTCTGAATAATAAGGATGCAAATTTCTTCAAATGCTGGGAGAAAGAGCTGAGACTCCCAAGTACAGGTACCAGCCCATCAGGGGGCAGAAGGAAAGCACTGAGTTTTCAGAATGGGCAGGTGAATCTAGGTCCCTGCAGAGATGCCCAGCTACATTCCCTGCATTCAATTCCTGGCACCTAAGTGTCTGGCTGGCTCCACCATCCCTTGGTGTTTCAATTGTTCATGGTAGTAAGGCATCCAGGACCCACTGGTCTCATTTATGGGCTCTCCCAGACCCACGGTATAGTGGCAAAGAGTCTTGTCTAGGCATTTTGAGATTAAAGTCCCAGATGACACTGGCTCAGTGATATTGAAAAGTCATATACATTCTCTTAATCTGTGTTGCTTTTCTTAAAATGGAAGCAAGAATTCCTCCCCTACACATGGGGAGTTAAACAATGAGAGCTGAAAAGTGAAAAGTGTCATGAGTGAAAGTATAATGCAGGGAATGGGAATTTAATTTTTTATTTTAGTTATTCAAAAGGACTTCCTTATCCACTTAATTTTCAAACCTATTTGCAAATATTTGTATTCTTAGATTCTGTGTCTAAGTATGAGCCAAAGAAAGGAACTTCATCAAGCCAGACACCCAAGGAGTAATCCCAGGACTTCCTCCTTGCCCTCAAAGATGAGGAGGTACAGGTGGTCCTCAATGGATACACACTAAAAGAGCACCAACAGCAAGCTTAGTTCAGTGCTGGAAGCCAGAGATGCAAAGTCAACACTTCCTACCCAGAGACAGAAGGATCAAGAGCTGCAGTTCTTAAAACGTCAGATGTGAGAATCCCGTTATACAGTTGAAAATTGTAATGTGGGTTATATCTAATTATATTTATCATATCTCAAAAAGAAACAAAATTTTAAAACACAAGAACATACAAGCACACATTTCAATATACATCAGAGGGACTCCATCCTCCCAGGTCATAGAGCTTCTAGAAAACTCCCCTGTACACTCACTCTGTGAAAGAGAGTGAAGATGAAAATGCAGTCTTAGTATCAGTACTGAAGTAGCTGACTTCTCAGACTCCCTTCAAGAATTTCAGGTACCTCTAGGTTCTCTGCATCACCCTGTGAGAACCACTGCTCTGGTGCTGCTCAAACTTGGATGTGCCTACACATCACCTGTGAATATTGTGTTAAAATGAAGATTCTGATCAATGGATCTGAGATGGGGACCAAAATTCTGTGTTTCTGACAAGTCCCCACATGACTGATGCTGCTGCCACTTGGACCACATGTTGAGTAGTAAGGCCATAAAGATCAGAGAAAGAAAAGCTCACCTTTGACTAAAGTGATCATAAATTGGATCTTACAAATTGGATAATGTAATTTTAAACAGTAAGTATGGGTAGGAAGGTCATTCCAAGTGGGAGAGCTGAAGCAAAACTGCAGATGAAGAAAAATGCAAGTTTGGCCAAAGCGTAAGTTTCATAAAACCCTCAAGCTACCCACCACTCCATCCCCAAGGCTACACACTGTGTGTAGCTTTGGTCTGGGCAAAAATGCTACTGGTCTTGGCATCTTTATACAAGGAGTGTTGGACCTTTTTCCACCCATCTTTGTTATCAAGAAATGTCTATTGAGTATCAGTGAGAAACAAGAAACTCCAGTGGACATTAATAGTCTTGCTTTTCCATCCCCACCTCACTTTTCTCTTGAGAATCATCATTTTTCCATACTCAGACTAAGTAGTTTGTGTGGGGTTGACTCAGAAGGAGCACATAGTCCAGGTGGGGCCAATTAAAGCACAACCTCCCCCTGGCCACAGCGACTGTTTCAAGAATGGGCACAGGACCCAGGAAAGCCACTGAGAGCTCCTTCTGTTCTTCTGGTTTTACAGAGAGACTACTATCCTTGCAGAGAAGAGATCACCATCCATGTGAGAGATATGCTCAAGGAGCCCTAGCTATTTGAGACTTCCTAGGCCAATTTCTTTTCCAGTTATAGTTTACATTCAATATCACTTTGTATTAGTTTCAGGTGTACAGCATAGTGGTTAGACAATCATATACTTTACAAAATGATTCCCCCAATATTTCAGGAACCCACTTAATACCATGCATACTGTAATATTATTGATGGCATTCCTTATGTTATACTTTGTATCTGCATGACTATTTTGTAGCTACCAATTTATACTTCTTAATCCCTTCACTTTTTTTTAACCTAGGCCAACCTCCATCCCCTCTGGCAACCATCAGTCTGTTCTCTGTATTTATGAATTTGTTTCTGCTTTGTTTGTTCGCTTATTTTGCTCTTTAGATTCCACATGTAAGTGAAATCACATGGTAGTTGTTTCTCTCTAACTTATTTCACGTAGAATAATACCCTCTAGGTCCATCCATGCTGTCATAAATGGTAAGATTTCTTTCTTTTTTATGGCCGTGTAATATTCCATTGTATATCTGTACCACCACTTTTTTATTCACTTGTCTATGGATGGCAGTTGGGTTGTTTCCACATCTTGGCTATCAATAATGTTGCCATGAACATAAGAGTGCATGTATCCTTTCAAATTAGTGTTTTAGGTTTCTTCAGATATATACCCAAAAGTAAAATCCCTGGGTCATAAGACAGTTTTATTTTTAATTTGCGGAGGAACCTTCGTACTATTTTCCATAGTGGCTGCGCCAATCTGCACTCCCATCAACAATGCACACCTTTTCTCCTCATCCTTACCAGCACTTGTTTTTTGCAGATTTATAGATGATAGTCATTCTGACAGGTGTGAAGTTGTATCTCATTGTGGTCTTAATTTGCATTTCTCTGATGAGTAGTGACTTTGAACTTCTTTTCATATGTCTGTTGGTCATTTGTATGTCCTCTTTGGAGAAGTGTCTATTCATGTCCTCTGCCAATTTTTTAATCTGATTGTTTGGTGTTTTTTGGTGTTGAGTTGTGTAAGTTCTTTAAAAATTTTACCTATTAACCCTTTATTGGATGTATCATTGGTGAATATGTTCTCCCATTAAGTAGGTTGTCTTTTCATTTCGTTGCTGGTTTTCTTTACTATGCAAAAGTTTCTAATTTGATGTAGTCTCATTTGTTTATTTTTTATTTTGTTTTCCTTGCCCAAGAAGAAATGTCAGAAAAATATTGCTAAGAGAAATGTCAGAGGTTTTACTGCCTCTTCTAGGGGTAAAACCTCTAGAAGAGGTTAACAGTTCTAGGGGCTAACCTTCTAGGGGTTTACTG
Source organism: Micronycteris hirsuta (assembly GCA_004026765.1). Taxonomy (NCBI): domain Eukaryota; kingdom Metazoa; phylum Chordata; class Mammalia; order Chiroptera; family Phyllostomidae; genus Micronycteris; species Micronycteris hirsuta. Next base: position 14,411 of record PVJI01012239.1, on the reverse strand, counting down.
CCTCTTTACTGTTTTCTTCTAGGGTTTTTATGGTTTCAAGTCTTACATTTAAGTCTTTAATCCATTTTGAATTTATTCTTGTATATGGTATAAGAATATGGACTAGTCTCATTTTTTGCGTGTATCTGTTCAATTTTTCCCATGCCATTTGTTGAGTAGATTATCTTTAACCCATTGTATGTTCTTGCCTCCTTTGTCAAATATTAATTGACTATAAAGGCAAAGATTTATTTCTGGGATCTCTACTCTCTTCATTGACCTATTATCTGTTTTTATGCCAGTATCATGTTGTTTTGATTACTCTGGCCTTGTAGTATAGTTTGATATCAGGTAACATGACACCTCCAACTTTGTTCTTCTTTCTCAAGATTGCTGCGGCTACTCAGGACTTTCTCTAGTTCCACATAAATTTTTGATTATTTGTTCTTGTTCTGTGAAAAAACACCATTGGTGTCTTAATAGGAATTGCATTGGATCTATAGATTGCTTTGGGTTATATGGATATCTTAATGATGTTAATTCTTCTTATCCATAAGCTTCCATTTATTTGTATCTTTTTCAATTTTGTTCTTAGGTGTTTTATAATTTTTCTGAATACAGATCTTTTCTCCCCTTGGTTAGATTTATTCGTAGGTATTTTATTTAGTGATTGATTGATGCAATTACAAATGAGATTTTTTTTCCTTAGTTTTTCCTTCTGGGAGTTCATTATTGGTGTATAAAAATGCAACTAATTTCTAAATATTTATTTTGTTTCCTGCTACTTTACTGAATTCATTTATCAGTTCTAGTGGGTTTCTTTGTGGAGTGGAATCTTTAGGGTTCTATATATATAGTATCATGTCATCTACAAATAAAGACAGTTTTACTTCTTCCTTTCCAATTTGGAATCCTTTTATTTCTTCTTTTTGTCTGATTGCTATGGCTAGTACTTCCAGTATGTTGAATAAGAGTGGTGAAAGTGGACATTCCTGTCTTGTTCCCAATATTAAGGAAAGCACTTTTAGTTCTTCCCTATTGAGTATATGTTCACCTTGGGTTTGTCACATATAGCTTTTATTATGATGAGGTATGTTTCCTCTGTTCCCACTTTGCTGAGTTTTTATCATAAATAGGTGCTAGATTTTGTCAAATGTTTTTGGTGGTTTATTATGCAACAATAAATACACAGAACTGGGTCTGCTTGGCTTTCCTATTAATTCCTGGGTTAAACACCAGGAAATGAATAAAAACCCAGGGCAAGGAAGACATTGGACAAATAACAAAGTCTCCAACTGTCTTCACTTTGACCCAACAAGCTGATTGTGAGTTTTGTCACTGGGCTCTTGCTGTATAGCTGCCTCTGGTAACTGTCATTGTCCTGAGCATCTGCCATGGGGCCAGATATCCTGTCAGACATTTCAAATGTCATATCTTAAATCTGAACAGAGACATATCATTACCCTATTTACAGACAAGAAAACTGAGGCGCAGAGAGATCAAGCACAGCTGGTAAATGATGGAGCCAAGACTCCAACCTGGCCTCTGGATCCAAAGCCTATCTTCCTAAAATTCCAAGCTATCTGCCCATTGATTTCTGCTCTTTCCTGCAGTGCTTTCAAAATTCCCAACAGAATAGCACATTCCACTACAAGGTAAGACCATAAAACAGTGAGACTCTTTTTCTGTTTAGCATGTCCCAGGTGGTCTCATCACAGTTCCAGACCCTGAACTCTCCTATTTTCAGATGTCTGAGCACCCCCCTCTTGTAATGTTGTTGAGAATGAGAAACTGTGTGCCAGAGGGAGGAAGTGGTGGGCTTTGTGGTCAGAGGTCCTGTTTAAAACTCTGGTTTTACCACTTCTAGCCATGGAACCCCTAGGCAGTGACTAAAACACTCGCCAGATCAACATCTTTTTGCCTAAAAGAGGTATAGAGTGTGCCCACCACATAAGCTTGTCATGAGAATTCAGCCTGTATTCCAGGCTACAGTGGAAATAGAGTGAGCATCCCCTAAAGTGTGATGGTTTCATTATGATATAGAACACTATCTGCTCACTGACGTTCCACTGGCTCAGTGGTTTCTTCATCTCAGATTGTAAAATTCTCATGGAATAAGACATTTTTAAGATTTCTTCAGAGTCCTGAAGCCATGTATTGGTGCTTGATAAATATTTGTCAGAAGCTTGCCTGTTTTAAATCTTGGCCCTTATATTTCACATGGGAAGACCATGGAATGCCACAAAGACCATGGGAAGTCAAGGACAGTAAAGGCATACAAAAGATGTTATGCAGGAGAAGGACACAGTTTGTAACCTTTGTACAACTTCCCCAGGCCATAGAGAGCTTGGAGCTCACGGACCTGGACTCCAGTCCTGACTCAGCCATCATGAGTGGAAGCATTCGTTGAGTTCCAACCCCTGTACTCAGCTTTCTGATCTGTAAAGTGGGAATTACAATACCTACAAGGTATTGTGGTGATTAAATGAGAAATTTAATGGAAGGCATGTGTAGGCACTCATAAAAAGAAATTATTATTATTATTGGCTGTACATTTGGGGATCAAATCTCTGGCTTACTCACCAAACATGGCAGTTTTGTAGATCAAGCAAGAATGATGGCATGATGCTTTTAAAATATTTATAAAGTTCAATGCAAATGAAGTTATTAAAATACAGAATAAAGTCTAAATAATCTGACTTAATGTCCTTTCTGTTTGAACATGCAAAGCAGAATACATAATATAAGGAAGAAATTGTTGGGAAAATTCAGAGAAAGAATTGCATCAATGATCCATTAGCCTGGATCTGGAAAGAACCTTCAAGATCATCCAACCCACCGTATTTTTCATGCGGGGAGACCAGGAGTAAAGAGTGCTATTGTGTGGGTGGGTCACACAACCTGGTTGGCATAACCAGGAAGAAAACTCTGGATCCAAATGTCCTGTCCAATGCTTTTTCACTGTTTTACATCCTCCTGGCCTGCATTGCCTGTGTGATGAGTCAGGTGTCTTCCCTGTGGAACATTCCCAAGCAAAACATTGTATGCAACTGAAATATAAGTAAACAGATGCCAGATCAATTTTAACACCTGAACATTTTCTCATGCCTGGGAGTTGAAGAGCAAATGCCTCTTGAATATCTTTCTCTAACTTTCTTTCCCAATAATGGTATAAAAAATTGAAATCAGTGCTAAGGAAGAATAATGTGTCTTGGGGAAAATATGCTTTCTACAGGCTGCTTCTCTGTCCACCCTACATAGACACTGTGTCTTGAGATCCTGGCTTTAAGTCTGGTTGAGGTTCAGACAGGAGCCCAACTGTCTGGCTTTGACAAAGAAAACTCTTCAACGTTGGCAAAAGCTAATCAGCGTTCGTATCTGAGTTTCTCTGTTTTCATGAAGCTCCCAATGCTTCAAACACTCTGCATGAAATGCTGGATTTAAGTATTATTTTAATTCTTTGCATATAATGAGGTTGCCTATTTTCCCTGGCCACCCAGGCTTGAAGGCCCAGTCACCTCTAAACTGCTTCTCTGTCTAAGCCCTAAGTCCAGCCAGTTCTGGTACAATCATTTTTTCTTGCTATCCCCATGCCACTGGTCTGCAGCAGCCCTCATACTTCATGCCTACAATGGCCCCCACATTGGGATCTCAGAATGCATGCCTTCCCCCTAACCCCAAACCTGCCTGGGCTTCAGCCCTAGATTCACTCTAGGCAAATGCCCCCTTGAATTGTCACTTCAGGGCTCCCCTTGTCCACAGGCTAAAGTCTAAAAGTCTCAGAGCATAGCAGTAGCTCCCTTCTTTCACTCCTGCCTTAATCTCCCTTCATCCCCAGAAGAGCGAATTTGCTGTTTGCTTGTGATGATAGATGCATGCTGTTGTCTGCATCTTCAACGTCACCTCCTATCTCTACTTACCACGATCTCAGCCAGCCATCAAGTCCCAAGTCCCAGCAGCTCCAAGGCTACTTCTTCTTTGAAGTCTATGCCGGTGACTCCACCAGTCATTCCATGTTCCCTTGTCAGACTTCCTCCCATAACCTCAGATTGAGCCACCATCTTATTGTATCCATACCCTTGCCAGTCTCAGAGTCCCTCCCAGAAGACACATTCCCTTGGGGCAGAGACCACATTTTATTTTTTATCCTTCCTCAATGCAAAGCATTTGTCTTCCACATTCCAGGTGCTCACTAATTATCTTTTGGTTGAATAAAACAAGAAAACAATAAAAACTCACCTCTTTTTTTTTTTTTTAACCCAGTGCCTTCTAAAACACCCAGCATAATCCAGTTGGCTGCAGATCAAGTTGATCAATGTTGATTCTTCTCTGGATATTAATTTCAAAGTTCACTGGCTACTTGTGTGCCTCAGTTTCTCCATCTGTGACCACATGACAAAAACACTGCTTCCTAACCTATGTTGCCAGGCTGCTTATTTTCACCTAAAGGTGGCAATGTCATGCTTGTTTTGTTTTGTGTTTTATTTTTAAGCTGGCTAAGTACACAGAGACCTGGAGAATTCTGTTTGGAAGAGAAAGAAAGACTCTGTATTTGTTGCTTGGAGTTAGTTCACTGCCAGCCAGCCCATGGGAGAGAGACAAGTTCTCTCTCCAACCAGAAAGGAAACAGCTGTGCTGACAGATGTTGGTGGCACTGATTATTCCAGGGCTGTTTGCATGCAGATTTCCCAGGCAGTCTAGGTTTTTTGAAGTCAGTCTCATTTGACGGGTTTCCTCAGGTCTTGAGGGTGACAACCAACCGCCCCCTTGTCCGATGCATTTCATTTGCTTCCTCCCTCTACTCCACAAGCACACAGATAAGGGATACTCACCCACCACATGTAGGCCAGGCCACAGGCCCATGTGATTTCAGGTTGCATTTTGAACATTAAAGGCTTGAGGAAGAGAAATCTTCATTCCTCTTTAGGTTAGGTTGTTTTGTGTTTTTGTAGGTGTGTTTTGAGAAGTGAAAGGTGAGGTTGTCTGACTAAACCACATGTAGAAAGGCTGATATCTACAAAAGATGTGCAAACTTCTGATCTCACCAAGGACTTCGACTGAATATCTAAAAGGGGTGTCTTTGTTCCCTTTAAACGGAGTATTTACTTTGAGCTGGTAAAATAAATTCATGAAAGGAAATTACACCTTCAGCTTCCGGGAAGGGGCAGTGAGTGAAATCAGGAGGGAAGGGAGCTTTCCTTTCCTCTTCTCAAATAAGGGGCAGATGGACAGATGAGGATATGGAGGGTGGTAAGCCGGGTGGATCCCACAGACTTTTCTAAAATAGGCTCTGCTAGAAAACAGGCTACTCTTTCCTGGGATTAAAAGTTGCCTCCTAATACTGTAAGGCCATGTATATGCAAGCAGTGTGGAGTTATTACGGGCCTAAAATAGGAAACCATTCGCTTGATCTTTTGCTTCAATCCTATTAGCGGCCCCCTGGAGCTCGAGAGAGATACCAGCCTGTCATGTCCCTGTTGCTGTGACGACCCTGTTTTTATAGAACAAGAAAGAGAAATGGGAGTGATTGGCAGACCTTGCTTGCCCCCCTATGTAACACAAAGGGTGACAAAACGAAGAGGAAGTGAGGCCCTTCGCGAGGTCTGACGCCGCTTAACCCTGCACCACCGTCCACCTGGCCCAAGGCTCCCCCACCCCGGTGTCCTCCCGGAGAAGGGAGAGTGCCCCTGATGCGCAAAGACCACTAATGACTTTCTGTTTAATTACAAGTGACACCCTGTTTTTTTTTTTAAAGCCCGGCACATATCAACTTCTGTAGGAAAACAAAAACAATGTGAGAGAGGCCTGGAAGCCAGTGAGGGAGGCGATGCGGCGGCCCCAGCCCGCTGGCCGGGCCGGCCGCGCGGTCAGCGGGGCACCGCTGGCCCGACGTCGCGGGGAGCGGGGCAGCCGGGGCTGCAGGCGGCCGCTCGGGTACGTCCCACCATATGGCGCTGGATTCCGACTCGCCGGCCATAAATAACCGCCTCTGTCTCTGGTTTTCTCTCCCGGCTCCTCCGATTCCCGCTCAAGTGGCGGAAAAGTGCAAAACGCTGTTTGCGCTCCTTTTCACCACGGTCTGCGCGGGCCGGGGGGCAGAGCGAGGCCGGGCAGCCGGCCAGGAGCCGGGCGCCGGGCCGGGCGCCCCCGCGCCCCTGCGGACAAAGGCCGCGCCGCGCTCCCCGGGCCGGGCCGGGCCGCTCTGTCTGCGGGTCGCCGGCACCGCCGGGGGCCGGGGCTGCACAAGTAAAGCCACGGGTCCCAGTGGAGAAGCCCGTCGTCCCGGCCCCGTGCCCGTCTAAGGCTCGGCCGAGGCGCCGCGACCCCGAGCGCGGGTCCCGCCGCCCCCTCCGGCCCCGCGCGGCCGCCTGGCCCCGGCACGGAGCGCGGCGCGGCCGCCGAGGCCCCATGTCCCCCCGATACGTTCCACCGATTAGGAGTTAAATGTGATTTCCGGGGCTACCGGGGAAAGCTTTGTGCGAGGACTTTTCTCCCCGACTCCTGGGGGAGGGCGGCAGGAGGGAGAAAAGAAGAGAGAAGAAAGAAAAGTTTCTTTGGGGGGGCGCAGTGAAATAGGAAATGAAGATCCGCTCTGTAGTTTAGCTGAAAGGAAACGCTGTCTAATCCTGACAAGTATCGCATTTAAAATAAAACTCTTTTATCTGCATGCGTGCCGAGCCCCCCAAACATTGTCCGGACTCCTACAGCGGGAAAGACGTCAGAAAATGAGAATTTATTCCACTGCGGGTCTCCCCGCCGACAGGCGGCTTTCCAAGGGGCGCCGGGCGCAGCGGGCCGGGAGGGGCTCCAGGTGAGCCGGGCCGCGGCTCCCTCCGCCCGCAGACGCCGCGGAAAGTTGTTTCGGGAAACCCACCGTCCTCCTCGGAACCCCCCACCCCCAGCTTCCTTCCCAAGGCCCCGTCTCGCTTCCAAATAAATAGCTAGCGGCTCTCTAAGCCGAGCAAGACCCGAAGATGTTAAGAAAAGACGTTGAGGTTTGGGAATCGGAAGACAGGGACGTGTGTGTGACCCGCTGCCGCCCAGGGTTCAATGTTGTTGGTTCTTTTCCTGCCAGGCGTGATAAAGGAAAATATTTTAACTGCAACCGACAAGCTTGTTTTTCATCTTTTTTCTTTCTTTTCACTCCCCCCACCCCCCACCACCTCTTGCAAGAAACAGATCAGGAAAAACTAATTACAAGGCACGGCCCCAAAGTTAAATGAAAATGTAATTCGGCAATACGGAGAGCAAATTAATTTTTTAAAAGATAGATTTTAGTTAGGAAAAAAAAATACGTCGTTCCCCCTGGTAACATTTTCTAAAACTATGCTCGATTTGGAGCTGAAAAATCAGTACTAACTCAGAACTCTGGGGTCACTTTCTGGGTGCGTTGTCTTTGGAAATTCTAATTTAAAGATGTTCGAGCTTTCTTTTGGGTCTTTGTTTTGTTTTCTACATAAAAAGGTTTCGGGTTTTTTGTTCTGTTTGTTTATTTTGATCGTATTCAAAATCACTCCTCTGTTTAAACCGAATGGTTTTGGAAACAGGGAGGATTTAGGAAAGGATTTTATGAAAGTGGCCCACTTGATATTTTACTGAATTCATAAACAATTAAAAATTTTTTTTCTCCCTTCCAGGTGGATGTCACATCTCTAAACATGCTCTGGAGTCCTGGGAAAGTGGGCACTATCAGACACATCTGATAAGTGGATCTAAGTCAGGGCTTCCTCCCAGAGTCTCCCCTCACGCAGGATGAAAGAGGTTTTGTTATTGTTGCTGTTGCTGATAGGTTTTTACTTTCTTTTTTTTGTTTTTGTTTGTTTTAAAACATTCTTGTTGGGTCTTTTGAGCCTACAATATCTTCCTGGGAGGAGGTTTAATTTTCATTTCCAAAAAGCACAAGCTGCCACACAAAAGGGAAATCACAATGCTTCATCTTAAAGATATTTTTAAATGTCCAAACATTAAAATACAATAATGAATATTTTTAAAGTGAAAGAAATATATGTCCCACTAACCACCTCTTTGCTGTTTGTTACAATGTCCAATAGGGCAATTTCATTAGTGTAGCGTTTGTCTGAAGCCATTACAAATCCCATCTTGTTAATTTTGTTACATTAAAATATTAAAAATTATCTTCCTCAAATCTTTATCGCATGTTCGTTTTGTTTTGTTTGTAAGTTTGACCCACATCAACTGAATCTGGCAAGAAATAAGTTGACAGATGTTATACGACATGAAGGGGAGTTATTTGTTTTTTTAAAGATGAAATCTTCAGTCTGCTTAAATTATTTTTAAATATGGGAGCAGTTCCCCGCTCCCAGCCCCCCTGTGTTACTGTACTTGGAGAGCCCCACTCCGTAAAGAAAGCCACGTCCTTCTTCCCTGTATCGACAGTGAATTTGCACCACCTTCTGGTAGGTTAGAGAATGACTAGAACACCCAGGCTTCCATAAAAAAATTCTTTTATGCACCCTGCGTCTATGAACATTGTACTATTTGTATGTGAACTCAGAGCTCCAATGAGCTTTTTTAAGAACTCACAGCAGATTTTCTACAGCCTGATTTTATAAAGATTCTTTGAACCAGGACACCTTTTCTTTATCACATCCTTGAAAGAGCTCACAAAGTCCCTAACGGGCCTCTGTGTGTTAATTTACTGAAATGCCTGGCAGGAAAGCAAAGGATGGCTATAGAATAGTCCTATTCTATCTTGGCTGTCCTCTGTAGAGTACTTGAAAACAAATCGGGGGCTATAACCAGCAGTAGAGAAACAAACGCTTCTCTTTCTTGGGTTCATAAGACCCTCATTACCCACAATTAATCATAATGACATGCTGTATTCAGGCTTCTTGCTGGGGTCTGGCGAGGAGCACACAGATGTGGCTTTCTGGAGATTCCAATCCCTTCTGCAATATGGATTTCGGGATACAAAGCTCGTTAGTACCCATTACCAACTCCCTGGGTCTGCTGATTCTCTCAAAAGTGCTGATCAGCACTAGGGTACCAAGCACTTTCATGGCCTTTGGATAGCAAGCATTTTTCGTGGCTTTCCTGCCTGGTGATGAAGACCACAAGATCCAAAGGTTGATACTTTTCCCTCAAAGCCAAAGTAGATATTTCTAAATAAATATTCTGTTCAATATTATGCAAATGCACATGTGTATTACATCTATTTTCTTATGTAAAGGTCTCTTTTCCAAGGAGTAAGTTAAATTGGTGATCTGCTTTAAAGACATGTGGAAAATTAGTACCATCTTCCTGGAAAGAAGGGCTCAACGTTTTGTCTGCATAATTGAGCTCATGGAAAGAAAGGTGTGCAATTGAGCAAAATTAGTGAAATAATTTGCTGAATTATTCTTTTCATACTAACTGGTAAGCATTGACTGAACCCCTGATATGCGCCAGGGCTGCGAAGCTGAAACAGTTATGCTGGCTGTCGTGGGCCAGTTGCACAGCAGGTCAAATGTCTTCACTGGGATTAGCAGGGCTTTCCAGCAGAACCCAGACAAGGCTCCATGGTTATGTGCCCACTGCTAAGACAACCCCATTAAGGAAGACAAACAATTACTTGCCATCAGCATAATCTAAGATCTTTATTACAAACTTAGGAAGATTGTGAAAAAAGTATATGGCAAAAACTATAAGCTTTCTTGAGGAACATTTCAAAATAAGATAGTTGTTGGAAAAACATGCTATCCATTTGTCAAAGAGGTAAGTTAATATACACCTTAACCAAAAATAAACGTCATGTTGCTAAAGATATACATGTATAGATTAAAATGTTAAAATAAAATGAGCAAAAGACACAAATAGGCATTTTACAGAACAGAAAATGCAGTAAGCCAATAAATACAAAAAGAAACTAGGAACATGAAAAGTAAGGACATCATGAAATACCATTTTTTGTCCAATACACATAATGGTACTAGTTTACATATACTATAACACTATTCAATTGGCAAAAATAAATAAATAAAATCCTAGCAACACCAAGCATTGGGTAGGATGTGGCCCCACAGGACCTCTTAAACAATGCTTCTGGAAAGAAAAGATAGATAACCAGCAATTTTACTCCTGGATGTATACCAAAGAGAAACCTTTTCATCTGGACATATGAAAAAAAATGTGTATGTGTATTTAAACCAATGCTAAGCATAATAGCAAGCTACATGTCCATAAATGAGAGCATACATAAAACCACAGTGGTATATGGACACAACTAAGTCTATAGAGCAGTCAAAATAAAGTCAATTAGACACAGGTATAATGATTAGGCTGAGCAACAACATAATATTACATGGGGAGGGAAAATAGTGTCAGAAGATTGCCTGCAGCATGATACTCTTTTTATAAGAGTAAAAACAACTTAAATACAATGTATACTTCAGAAAGCATATAGATAAGGTGAAATTATACAAATAAAAAGTATAAATACTGACTTCTGAATGGTTTTCTCAAGTAAGAAGAGGAAGGAGATAGGATGAGGGCAGATCACATGGAAGAATATAAATTATTTCGAGATCCTGGTTATGGGATACTCATTACATTCTTAAAATCAAAGGACTGAATGCATATAAGAGGACCAAGCTTGAATCAATGAAGAGAATATCTTGAGCAAGTAATTCTTTGTACTTAGGAGTCAATAAAAATTAAAGAACATAAAACATGAAAAAATAAAGAGGATGGTACAATTTTATTATGAGGAAGATTTTTACAGACATATCATCAATAGCAAAACCATAAAGACATTTTGGTAAACATGACTTTCTAAAGTTTTTAAAACTTTTAGTATCAAGAAACGTAATTTGGCCCTGGCTGGTGTAGCTCAGTGGATTGAGTGCAGGCTGGGAACCAAAGGGTCCCGGTTCGATTCCCAGTCAGGGCACATGCCTGGGTTGCAGGCCAGGTCCCCAGTGAGGGCCACGTGAGAGGTAACCATACATTGCTGTTTCTCTCCCTCTCTTTCTGCCCTGCTTCCCCTCTCTCTAAAAATAAATAAATAAAATATTTACTGCTTCTAAGATTCTCTCCTTATTTTTAATCTTGGGTAATGTCATTATGATGTGTCTTGGTGTGTTCCTCTTTGGGTCCAACTTCTTTGGGACTCTCTGAGCTTCCTGGACTTCCCAAAAGCCTATTTCCTTCGCCAGCTTCGGGAAATTCTCCACCATTATGTGTTCAAATAAGTTTGGGACAGTTACGTACAAAGGAATTCCCATAAGACTGTCAGCTGATTTCTCAAAGGGGACCTTGCAGGCAAGAAGGGGCTGGACAGAGGTGTTCCAAGTCATGAAAGGCAAGGACCTACATCCAAGAATACTCTATCCAGCAAAGATTTCATTTAGAATGGAAGGGCAGATTAAGTGCTTCTCAGATAAGGTCAAGTTCAAGAAGTTCATCACCGCCCAGCCTTTATTGTATGAAATGTTAAAGGGAGTTATTTGAGGTTTGGAGGAATATCAACAGGGGAGTGGTAGGGGGAGAGGGTGGGAATGGGGCACAGAATAAATAGCATAAATGGGAGGTAGACAACAGACAGGGGGAGGTTAGAATAGTATAGGAAGTGCAGGAACAGAAGGACTTATGTGTATGACCTATGGACAAAACTAAAGGGAAGGGAAAGGTGGGGTAAGGGGGTGGGGGGCGAGAAGCGGGGGAAAGTGGGACAACTGTAACAACAAAATCAATAAAATATAGTTAAAAAATAAAATAAAAATAAAAAATAAAATAAAATAAAATATTTAAAAATAAATAAATAAATAAAAATTCCTTAAAAAAAAAAGAAACATAATTTAAAGAGTTAAAGGCCAAACAAGATAATAAAATATTTTCACCATATATGAGAGAGTTAATGACATTACCATGTAAAAATTCCTTCAAAGCAGCAAAGAGATACCCTAATTGAAAAATGGGCAAGGAATATAAACAGACAAGACACAAAAGAATATCTATAAATGGCCAATAAATATACAAAAAATGTGTTTCCACCCATTAATAATCTAAGAAATGCAAATTAAAGTAATATTGAAATATGGCAAAGATGGAAATAGTTGATAATGCCTGGTGTTGGCGAGGATGTGAGGCAATGGGCTTCCCCGACAGGCTGGTAGAAATCACTGTGTCATTTCTGGACCCAGTCAGAACTGTAATCATAAAGGCAGCTAACATTTATCAAGCCTTTTTATGTGGCCAGTACTCTTCCAAGTGTTTTCCATGTGTTGAATTCTCACAACATCGCTAGAAGATAGATTATTATCCACATTTTTCAAATGAAAAAATTTGGAAATGTGTTATCAAAAGTCATTAAAATGTGCTTATTGTACTTAACTGCATTAGCAATCTCCTATGTCTTAATTGCTCAAGATAAGTACAGAGGGGACTGGCATCTTTTTAAAATTTTCTTTCTGTTCATATCTTAAATGCTCACATAACTTCAATGCCTCTAAATATAAAATCTTCCTATATTTTGGATGTGGAGGAATCCTGAAAGTGTGAGAAAAATATATAGCTCTTGAATAGCAATTCCATTTCTAGGGATAAAGTATAAGAAAATGAGTAAGATATGTGCCAAAATTTAGCTACAAAAGGATTCATACCAATTCTTTCTGAAATAAGAAAATTGTAATAACCTAAACACAAGACAGTGAAAATTGGCTGAATAAATTGTAGTATATTTTAGTATGCAATAGTCTACAGTCTTTTTAACCTATCAAACTATATTTTTAATTAAACATTTTATTTTGAGATTATTATAGATTCACAAGCAGTTGTAAAAATAATACAGAGACGCACACATATCCTCATTGTTTCCCTCCATGGTGACATCTTGCAAAACTATAGACAAATGTCGCAAGACACAGAAATTTTCCAACACCACAGGGATGTTTCACGTTGCCTTTTTATAGCCACACCTGCTACCCTCTCACTTTCTGCCCCTTAACCTTTGGCAGTCACTAATCTCTTTCTGCATTTTTAAAAATTTGTCATTTCAAGAATGTTATATAAATCAAACTATACAGTATACAACCTCTTAGGATGGTTTTTTCACTTAGTTTAGTCTCGGGACATCTATCCAGGTTGCTGCATATATGAACAGTTTGTTCCTTTTTATTGTTGAATAGTATTTTATGGCACAGATGTACCACAATTTGTTTCATTATTCACCCAATGAAGAATAGCCAGGTTGCATCCACTTTGGGGCTATTACAAGTAAAACCACTATCATCATTCCTCTACAGGGTTTTGTGTGAACACGTAGGTCTTAATTTCTCTGGGAAAAAGGCCCAGAGTTGTCTGATAGCTTCATGGTTAGTTTTCTTAAGAACTGCCAAATTGTTTTCCATTTTACATTCCCACCAGCAATGTTTGAAACATCCATTTTCTCCATATCATTGCCAGACTGGATGTTGTCATTTATCTTTAACTATTCTGAGAGGAGGGTAGTGATATGTCATTGTAGTTTTAACTTACATTCTCTAGTGGCTAATGTAAATAGACTTTACTTTTCATGGACATAGACAACAGTGTGGTGATTACTTTGGGGAGGAGAAGGGAGAATATGAGGACTAAATGGTAATGGAAAAAATATAATAAGATTAAATTATAAATGCATGCATACATACATACATACATACATACATACACTTTACTTTTAAAGTAGTTATTTTAAGATTTTATTTTATTTATTTTTAGAGAGAGGAGAAAGGAGAATGAGAAGGAAAAAAACATTAGTGCATGATTGCCTGTCGCATACCCCCTACTGGGGACCCAGCCTGACTGGGCATCGAACCGGTGACCCTTTGGTTCACAGGCCAACACTCTATCCCCTGAGCCACACCAGCCAGGGACTTCTAAAGCACTTTTAAGTTCACAGAAAAATTAAGAAGAAATTGCGTAGAGTTCCCATATACCTCCTGCCCCCACCTCCCTGGATATGCACAGCCTTCCCCCTGTCAACACCCTGCACCAAAGTGGCACATTTTTTTTAATCTATGAACATGTATTGACACACCATCACCCCAATCCCATAATTTAAATTACATAGTTTATACCCAAATCCCATAATTCACTCTAGACATTGCACATTCTATGTGTTTTGACAAATAGCCACCATTATAGTATTATACAAAATAGTCTCATTGCCTTACAAAGTCTTTGTGCTCCCTGCCTACTCCAATTCCTTTCCTCTTTCAACCCTGGAAACTACTGATCTTTTTTTACTGTTTCCAGAGTTTTGCCTTTCCCAGAGGTCATATAGTTGGAATCATATAGTATGTAGCTCTTTCATATTGGCTCCTTTCACTTAGCAATGTACTTTTAGGGTTCTTCCATGTCTTTTCATGGCTTAATAGCTCTTATTTAAGCACTGAATAATATTCTATTGTCTGGATATACCACAGTTTATTCATCCATTCACCTACTGAAAGACA
>PVJI01012238.1:0-52470 GCA_004026765.1 Micronycteris hirsuta | reverse complement strand
TCTGTGGCTTTAAGTACATCTACAATGCTTTGTGAGCATCATCATAACCCATCTCCAGAACTTTTTCATCTTCCCAAACTGAAACTGTCCTTATTAAATTCCTCATTCCTCCTCCTTGAGCCCCTGGCAAGCATCCTTCTACTTTCTGTCTCAAGGAATTTAATGATTCTAGGTGCTCCACATAAGTGGCTTCATCCTTTTTTTGAGAGTGTGAAAATCTTACACAGCCCTGGGTGCTATGTACTTGCTGGCTGAGGGCTTGCATTCGAATGTAGACACTACTGATGGGGATAGACAGGAGAGGGTGTGTGTCAGTTGGGCCAATACAAAGCAAGGCCACACTGCACATGACAACACACACACACACGCGTCCGCGCAGACCACCGAGAATGGGTGAAGAGGAAGCTGCCATTTTAAATTGGAGTTTGGGACGGAGAGTCTCTGTATTTTAGTTACTCACTGGTAGACAGAGGAAGTTGAATTTTAAAAGCTGTTTAATGAGGGAATGGTGAGGGCTGGGCAAACAGGATTAGTCACAGAGCTCCCAGCCTAGATTATTTATTCTCTGGAGAAGCCTGGTGCTTGTGAGTGGGACGGATTGTCGACTGGAAGCTGAGTAAATTTGACCAAGAGGCCTAAACCAAAGGGGAAATTGGTCTCTTTATGAGCTCTATTGACACTGAATAGAAACATGGGCTTAATTCCAATTTGTTTCCTAGCAAAATAAATACACAAATATCAAGGGAACTTCCTTGTTTTCAGAAAGAGGAAAGATTTGGAGTTTTTATAAGTATAAAAGGCAAATGAAAAGGAGATGAGTGGTTTTGAGGATACGATAAAAATATCTTGGTAGGCAGTTCCATGTAAGTGTAAAAGGATACTCTGAAATCTTTCCTGGCTTCAAGGGCGAGGAGGAGTGAATTACATTCCCCAGAAAGGTTGTGGGTGTGATTATATCCGCGGATATGCTGGGCTTGGACACCAGACCAAGTCACAACATAAACCTTAGAAATAACATTTGTTTTTTGCCAAAATCATGACAAACTTATCTCTCTTAAAATGCCAACATTATGGTAAAGTCTAGATCCATATATGTATGTAAATATGCATTGAGAGGATGAGTGAACAAACATATACTTTAGAATGACAGAGAGTTCCTAGTTTAAAGAGATCCTATACATTTTAAGACACATTGACAAATCCCCTGTTTCTGACAATTTTTAGCTCTCAGATCTCCTTGCTACATTTACTTTAATTAGGGGTCTTAAGACTGTGATGCAGACCCCTTCTTGTTAGGAGCTAAACTGTTACAAGCAACATTTTGCACTTTCAAGCAGAGAATAGCCTGTCCACAGGAAGTGTCTATCTGTTATTACACATAATAAACCAAACACTTAAGTGAATTGAAAATTCAAGGTCCACTCACACTTCTAGTTTCTTGTAGCAATTTTGATCATTTACTACTTACTTCTTTAACATTTTCATGTCCTGATGATAAAAAAATAGTTCATGTATATTACAGAAAATTTAGATAATACATCTGATAATAGCTATAACAAAAAATAAAAATCATTGGCAACCCACTATTCAGGGATGAATATTGTTATATTTTGATGTACTTTCTTTTTTAACTTCATTTTTATTGTTGACACTATTACAGATGTCCTCATTGTCCATACCCCTTTGCCCGCCTCCACCCAGCCCCTGCCCCTACTTCCCCATGGCCATCACCACACTGTTGTCTGTGTCTATGGGTTATGCATGTATGTCCTTTGGCTAATCTCTTCATTTTCTTTCATCCAGTTCCTCCTCCCTAATGTAGTTTCTTTAGTGTAATTTGTTACATATATAAAAATGTAGATGTACATTTTTCTTTTTCTTTTTAATTTAACATTTTATTATGAGCATTTTTTCAGCCATTAAAAATTTTTCAAACATTGTTATGATGATGGCCGCATCATTCCACTATGTGGCTCTACCATATGTTATTTAACTATTCCTCTGGTGTCAGACATTTAGATTCTTTTAAGTGTTTGTTGCCAGAAATGGCTCTTTGATGAGCATTTTTGCCCCCAAATCTTTGACTTCTCTTGAGGTCAGAATCCTTATGATTGGGAATGAATAGTTTTTAAAGTTCTTTTTTTTTTAAAGATTTTATTTATTTATTTTCACAGAGGGGAAGAAAGGGGGAAAGAGAGGGAGGGAAACATCAATGGGTGCTTGCCTCTCGTGCATCCCCCACTGGAGAACTGGCCCGCAACCCAGGCATGTGCCCTGACTGGGAATTGAACCTGCGACCCTTTGGTTCACAGTCCGGTGCTCAATTCACTGAGCCACACCAGCCAGGGAAGTTTTTAAAGTCCTTGAAACAGCCCTGGCTGGTGTGGCTCAATGGATTGAGTGCTAGCCTGTGAACCAAAGGGTCACTGGTTCCATTCCCAGTCAGGACACATGCCTGGGTTGTGGGCCAGGTCCCCAGTAGGGGGCACGTGAGAGGCAATCACACATTGATGTTGCTATCCCTCTCTCTCTCTCTCCCTTTCCCTCTCTCTGAAAATAAATATAAAATCTTTTTTAAAAAAGTTCTTAAAACATTGCACTACATTCTTTCCCTCACTTACACTCTTACCAGCAGAGCATGAGAGTGTCTGTTAGTGTTATCCTTTGAACAGAGTAAGCACAAAAATTTGAAAATAAACTTTTCCACTTTGGCAGGTGTAAAATGATTATCTTAGGGCTTGTTTGAATTTGCATTTCTTATATTGCTAGTTAAGTTGTAAAACTTCGATATGTTAATTGGTTATCTATGTTTCTCCTGAAAACTGTCTATGCATGTCTTGGCCCACTTTTTTCTATTTGCCCTTTTTATGCTTATAAGAGTTTTTTTTTTACACTAAAAATATAGTCCTTTGTCACCAGTACTAACCAACAGAAAACTCAATAGGAAAAAACAGATATTGATAATAGCAGTATGAATTAGAAAGTTCCTGAGAGGGTTTTACGGAGAAAAATTTTAAACCTTACTGAAGTATCTGAATATATGGAAAGTGTACTACATTTATACTTAGGAAGATTTAATACTCTGTGGATGTAAATTCTCCTTACATTAAGTTGTAAATTCAGCATAATTAAAACAAAAACCTTTATAGGATTTTATTTTGGAAATCAACAACAGATTATAAATTTAATATGAAACTGAAAATACACAAAAATCTTAATTTTGGAAAAGAACAAAAGATGGTGGTAGAGGAAAAGGAGCAATCCATTCTACCATATGCCAAGACATATTACAAAATCACAACAATTTGAAAAGAATGGTATTGCCACAGGAACAAATTAATCCATGAAACAGAATATAGACACCCCCCCCCCCGAAAGAGCTATTGATATATAAAATGGATTGTTTCACAAATCAGTTGGAAAAAGTCCAACTATATTCAATAAACAGTGTTGGGACAATTGGTTCTCCATATGGAAAGAAGTTAAAATTAGAGCCCTACATCATATCCTAAAATAAACTTTGCTACATTATAGTCTTATAGGTTAAAGCAACAGCAACAACAGTACCAATAGCAAAACAAAAAATGCTCTAAAAGAGAAGAAAATGTAAGAACAAGATTATGATGACCTTGTACCTGCAGTTATTATCTCTTGCCTGGACACTACAGTCCCTTCTAACTAATCTCCCTGGTTTCTCTCATGCCTCCCTCCACCTGTTCTCTCCACTGAAGACCACAGTGACCCTGCTAAAATATAAGTAAAGTAAGGTGTCTTTCCTGCCTCTCTACAGTGGCCCATAGGTGGCCCCTGCCCTGTTTACCTATTTTTATTCATTTACTACCACTTGCCTCTGGTCACTGAATTCCAGCCCCACTGGCTCCTTGCTAATTGTTCCTCAACTACCTTAAACATCTTGATGGCCTCAGGGCTTCTTCTCTGACTTTTCTGTCTGTCTGGAATGTCCTTGTCCTTGATAAGTACATAGCTTTCTCTCTCTCTCTCTCTCTGACATAAAAGGTGCAAACTGTGAAGGAAAAGATTGATACACCCATGTATCAAAATGTAAAGTGTCTCACACATGGTATCACAAAAAAGTTAAAAGCCATAAGATGAGGAACAGAGGATGTTCAAAACTGACAAAGATTAATACCCAGAACATACAAACAGCTCTTACAAATCAATAAAAGACAAATACTATAATAGTAATGAATAAAAAATATGGCTAGGTAATTCACGGTGGATACATGAAGGACTGACATCCCTAGGGATGGAAGAACAAAGGGGAAAGATTGGAATTTTTAATACTTAGTGTCATTTAGTTCAAAGATAACATGATGAGCTTGTTCTGGGAATGTTGGGAAAAAATGCAATCTGGAATCTACTACTACTACTAGTATGAATCACCACTGCTGGAGTGAAGAAGCATTACTAGATTAATGCTGACAGGCATAGGAAGTAAATAGGATGAAACATTGACTTTTCTTTCTTCCTTAAACTTCTAATATTCTTCTTGAGTCCTCTATTGGCAGAGTCAATATAGGGAGCAGCTGACAAAGGAGAAACGTGGTTTACAGAGTCTTAGCCTCAGCATCACAAAGTGGTATAGAGGAGACAGGGCTTGAAGCTGAGAAAAATAGCTTGATAACTGACACTCCCCTATTTTGTGAGTCTTTTTGGGAGATAGAGTCTTGCCTTTGCAAGGGGGTCAGATATACTGTCTCCTCAACCCTTGCAATTAGAGTATGACCTAAACCATTCGAATGGACTTCGAATCTTAAGAGAGTGATGCGAAGATTGAAGAAGAGTTGAAATATTACTCAGGTTTGAAATGGCCATTTTGAGAGTCTAGAGGTGTGTGTGTCTAATGTGCAGGGTGCTAGGACCAGTGGTGGCACTTACTAAGACTGTTCCTGTGCTATAATTTGGCTATGCTCCTTGTTGCCTAGTTGCCCTTGTACTTGCCCATCGTATGAGACTGTTTCCAGACTTTCTTTCTATACTTGAATGACCCAATAACCAGTATATCCTTTTTCTGCTCACTTACATTGAAGTACTCCTACTGATAAAAATATTAGGCATGTGAATTTTTAACAAATTACCAGAAACAAACATAAAATATCACCAGTTGTTAATTCCAGATGATGAGACTATAGGAGTTTGTTGTGTTTTTCTTTGTTTTGCAACTTAAAAGTTCTTCAAAAACATAAAAAATTGGAAATTAACAACTAAGAATTACTTTTAAAATCTCATAAAAGGCAGATATCAGCTAAATACTCATATATTTTGTTATATTTTAAAAAGTTGGATTTAACTCTCAAATATATCTGAAAATTAATTGGTAATCTAGGAGGTGAAGACTATTCTGGAAAATTTCCCCCCAAATAGTCAATTTTCCCAGTGTCTGATTTCCTAGTCCCACTTGCCAAGTAATACTAACTCAAATTAGTTTTGAAAGTCATTATGCATTTCACCTTGGCAGGTGTGGCTCAGTGGATTGAGTTCTGGCCTGCGAACCAAAAGGTCACTGGTTTGAGTCTCAGTCGGGGCACATGCCTGGGTTATGGACCAGGTCCCCAGTCGGGGGTGTGTGAGAGACAACCACACATTGACGTTTCTGTCCCCCTCTTTCTCCCTCCCTTCCCCTCTCTCTAAAAATAAATAAATAAAATCTTTAAAACAAATGAAAGCCATTATGCTTTTTAGGGATAATTTTTCTGATGCTTTGTAAATCTTGTAGTAATAGGTTTGGAAAAGCTGTATTAGTACCAGCCAGAGATGCACACCATTTTATATGCTGAATCCCAACTCTTTATTTCTACACTCTCCTATTGCAGGTTGGGTTGTTGTGCAAGAAGCAGGCTGGGAGACAAAGTTTAGTGGGCAGGATGTTTATTAAGTGTGCCCTTGGAAGCAACACCTGTGGAAGGGAGGGGGAGGAAGCGGGAGAGAACAGAGGGAGAAATTGACCTGTGAAGCAGGCACAGTGATAGCTTAGGCAGACCTCACAGGGAGCTGTGTGACTAAATGGCCCCTCAAAGTTGTCCTGTGTTGGGCCCAAATAGTCAGTCAGGCCTTTATACCCCTGCTCTTCCAGGGTATAGGCTGCTCTGGAAAGGATGTGTTTCAGCAGAGAAGGCTCTCTGAAGCTGAGGCGGTCCCTGGGTGGGGTCAACAACCCTGCCAGCAGTGGGAGCACCCAGCCCTTCTTCTGAAGGTGGCTCTGGATGGTGTGGTTTCATGTCTACCACATGCTCTAACATTTAGGAAGCACATTCTCATAGCACTTGGAGGTACAGGTTGTGTTTTGCATTTTACACATGAGGAAACTTGGCTCGTGTTTGTTTTTCATGATGAAAACCCAGCATGGGGCAATATTTCACAGGTGGCCAACTGCTTGGAGCAGCCTGTTCACTTGTAGAGAAGAAGAGAGTCAGCCAGCTCTTTATTGGGGAGTGTCAAAAATTTGGATTTGATGTTTTGCTTTTAACTTCCTCTTGCACCTTGGGGTAATCACTCTTCTCTCCTTGCCCCCATTCCCTCTTTCATTTTTGTTTATAATTTTTAAAGAATGTATAGTTGGAATAAGACTAGTGAGATCTGTAAGGAATTTTCCTTTTTCTTCTCCTGTTAAGGGTTTTTTTTTTGTTTTTTTTGTTTTTGGCAATGGGGTGAGTTGTCTTGGCCTGATAGGTACAGGCGGCATTGTACTAAAGAATCAATGTTTGCTCCTTTGACTTGTTGCCCCAGAATTGTTTCCCTGCCCTTCATTGTATTTCTCATTAGTCAGCAACTGGATGTCCCAGCCACATGGAACACAGAGGTGACTCAATTTGTTATCTGATGATACGGAAAGTTAACACCAGCAGGGCAGAGCTTTAGTATCATCAAGAAAAGCAAATTGGTACTTAGAACTCTGGAAGCCATTTCTGCTAGGGAAGTGGCAAACAGCTTTCCATGCGAGCAGTTTCACAAGAGATTGAAGAAAGATGTCAGGAGAAAACCTGTGAGAATGAGGCAAACCTAAGGTGAGATAGAATAGGAGAGAGGGCTGGAGTGAATTACAGGACTGGCTCTTACATCAACTTGAGAGGCCAAAAATAGCTCTCTGGGCCTTGATTTCTTTCTCTGTAAAGGTTCCTTAAAGCTCTGTGTTTCTACAGAGAGTCCCTTGGAAAGAGAGGCATTGCATCAGTGAAGACACAAAATTTAAAAAAATGTATAAACGCATAAAAGATGAAGCAAAGGGATTGTATTAGATATTCTATAAACTTGGCTCTTTTAATCACATGAAAGTGCTAGAACAGTCATTGTTTTCATATTAAAATTTGATGATTATGTGAACTGATGGAGGAAGGGATGATTGCTCAGTATTACAGAAAATGAAAACTCAGTCAATTTTCTTTCGGTGAGTGTTATGAAGTTCAGTTTTGAGATGGCCACATTTATACTTGGAGAAGGTATTTTTACAACGAAATAAAGAACTTGGCACAATATAGAGAGAATTATACATTTTGGATATAGCAGATTGTGGCTCATATTTACTAAAAATGCTTTGTTTGCCCAAACAAAATAATGAAAGAATAATAATTCAGATGAGCAGAGGCACAAGAGGTGCAATTAATTTAAAAATGTGCAAAGATACAGACTTAGTAGACTTCTCTTCTATAATAATTTAAAGAAAGTGTAGGCTTCTACCCTTTATTTAGTAAAAGTAATGTCAATGAGCTCAAGAACAGCCCTGGCCAGTGTGGCTCTGTTGGTTAGGCATCATTCCACAAAGCAAAATGTCACCAGTTTGATTCTCGTGGGGGCACATGCCTGGGTTGCAGGTTTGGTCCCAGGTCAGGGAGCGTGTAAGAGGCAACCAATTGATGTTTCTCTCCGTCTCTTTCTCCCTTCCCTCCTCTCTCTCTAAAAAAAAAATAAAAATAAAAGTAAATCAGCTCAAGGACATTAGTGCAGTGTCCTAGGTTCAGATTTCAGCTCCCAATTCAATAGCGTTATGTCTTTGGGAAATCTAACAAAACCTCCTTGAGCCTTAGTTTGTTCAGGTATGAAAGAGAGATAATATTAGTACCTATCCTTTTGAGGAGTAAAAACACCTTCAGAGGGCCTGACACAAAAGTAGGAACTCAAAAATATAAGAATGTACATCTGAAATGAATGCCTTCATTTTTATAAAGCTTTTCTGAGAATGGTAGCAATTACAAAACAGATAGAGATGCAAAATGAGGATGTCTGACTAATGTGACTAAAGTCATCTACGAACTCAATCACGGAGATTTTAGCTCAAGGATGAGAAGCCAAGACTTGAAATTCTATGTTCTAGCCAGAACTCCAATGCTACATTACTATTTCCTGTCACTTTAAATATTGCACTAGTTACTATGTCCTCTGAGAATGAACTAACAAATTCTGTCTAGACTCCTGACTGTAGAAATTACCTACTTTTATAGAGATTTTAAATGGTTACATTTTGAGTAAATGCACATGCAGCAGGATATTCATGTAATTGATTTTCTTATCTTAGGAAAAATGTTAACAAAATGCCCTGTTTCAAAAAGAGGAAGAAAACAGCCCTTACTGTTTGTGCTTCTTTAAAATGTTTTCCTGGTATTATCGGTTGGTTGACTCAAAATATGACCTTATCCTGTGGGCAATGAACCAAACCTTTTGGTTTAAGTAAAAAGCTATATACATTTCTAAAAAAAACTATGTGTGTGTGTGTGTGTGTGTGTGTGTGTGTGTGTGTGTGTATAGAGAGAGAGAGAGAGATTTCTCCCCTTAATTTTGGTTATTTCAATCTGTAGTATTTTATGTTGTACCTGTTCTGATTTATCCAGAATGGAATGTTTCTTTTGGCTTTTTCCTTTCTCCTTGTTGCTTAAGTAGTTTGTTGTGTATAAATATGTATACATGAGTGTGCATACGAATAAAATCCTACGACAACACTTTACCTCACATGAATGCAGTGATGTGGCAACCTGACTTTTCAGGAACTTGGTTGAGATCTACAAATAAGTAAAACAGGCTGTCGAGTGGCTGAACTAGGTATCACTCCACCTCTGCACAAAAGCCCGTGCATTTTATGATAGCAAAGCTTCCCAGACCCTTATTCAGTGCTGCTTACTTATTTGTACTTAACACTAGATTCTTATCCACACGATTATCTGCCCTCACTCCTACCCACCAAGATTCACAACAGATTAGAAGTAGTAAATTAGAAGTGCTGTTCTGGGAAAGTAGATTCACAGGGTAGAAGTGGGGGTGGAGTGGGGGCCGGGGCATATGTCATTGCCGATAGCTTACAAGAAGGGGGGAGAAAGACAACTTATAAAGCAGTCACAAGGTCAAAAAAGCACATAATCTGGGGCCATTTAGTGTTGGGGAAAATAGACTCCGAGGGCATCAATTTTATGTAGAAGAGAACAATTGTTAGTATTCATAATTCTTTTCAAATCCCAAATCAATAAAGAAAGGTCAGGTGATGTTTACAGGTTAAAAATGTATGACAGTAGGTAATAATGTTTCAAGATATTTCAATCTGAATTTATGAAAAAAATTTAGAAAGGCCTATTGAGGCATAATTTATGTAGAGTTAAATTCATCCTTTTTAGGTATATAGTTGTATGAATTTTGAGGAGCATATACAGTTGTGTAACTATAATATGTAGCCCTTGAGTCTGGCTTCTTTTGCTTGGCATGATGCTTGGCATAGATTCATCTATGTGACCTGATTAAAATGATAAAGAATGCTTTATGCTTAAAACTAGAAGAACTTGCTCATCACCTAAGGTTTTCTGATAACTGAGATTTGTTCTACAGATAATAAAATAGTGAGTTTTTGCAAAATAAATCCACACAGTGGGAAAACAGGCAGCAGCATTCACCACTGGCAGGGGGAGAAAATTGGTACAAACTTCCTTATTCTTTCTCAAGTCTTTCCTTCTCTCTTCTTCTCCTTGTCAAATGAACACACTAGGAAACCTATGGTAAGTGCCCAGCATATTGTCTGGCATAAAATAGGCGTTCAATAAATAGCCATTCTTTTCCCCTTTTCTATTCATCTCTGTTTATATGCCACTTTCTCTTTTTCCCCACACTCTTTAATACTCTCCCTCAAGCTGCTTTATAGGTCAGTCAAGGTAAATAATTATGATAAGAGTTGCTCATTATTGCCCCAATTTCCTTGACTTGTAAGAGGTGCTGCACAAATGTTAGTCTTTTTCCAAGCCTCTGAGTCTTAGTCACCTGTTGAAAAGTTAACCAAAGAAAATAGGGCTTACAGTTTTGGCCTTTCATACTGTATTTATTTACATGTATACGTCAGGCACATTTTAGGTTGCCAACTGAATTCACCCTTCTTTGGAATTGCCTTTGCGGAAGCATAGGGTGCAGCAAATCATGTTTGTATTGTGTAACCTTTGACTTCAGCTAATTAGGCTGGGAGTGGGAAGCTGATCTAGAGCAACCAATCATAAGCTGTGATGGCTTAATCAGATAATCTCTCTTGAGAACTGAGACAGAAGAATCCGGACACTCTGTGGTGGACTCTCGATTTAAAAAAAGTTATGTAGACCTGGCTTCCAAAAGAGGTGGCTGAGAGCAACTGAAGTATGAACCAGTTTTGCTGAGAGATCTCTGGGGCCCATGACAGGCCCCAGAATTAGTTTCTGTCCATGACATGCCAGTTGCTGTCTCCTCATGGCCTGGCAAGATTATACTTCCTCTTTGGATGTCTGTCTGTAGGCTTGCCTGTTGTATCTTAGAGTTACCACTTCCCTTCAGTCATGGGAATGTCAATGGCTTCCAGTTCACTGCAACCAATGACTAGTAGGATAATTGCCTTGCATTTAGGAATTTTTTTTAGTCTTATGATAAAAATGTGCTTATGTATAATGGAATCTTTATGGAATATTTCAAAATTGCAATGTAATGAGCATATTAGTTTCTTATTGCTGTTGTAACAAATTACCACAAATTTAGTGGCTTAAAACAACATAAATTAATTTTCTTACAGTTCTAGACATCAGACATCCAGAATCAGTTTCACTGGGCTAAAGTCAAAGTGTTGGCAGTATTGTATTCCTTTGAAGGCTTCAGGAAAGAATCAATTTTCTTGCCTTTTTCAATGTCTAGAGGTCACCTGCTTTTATTGGCTGTGGCTGCTTTCCTCATATCACAAATAGCCTTTTACTTCCCTCCAACCTCTTCCTTCTGTCATCATATCTCCTACTACCTCTGTTAACCTTCTTGCTTTCCTCTTATAAGGACCCTTGTAATTATATTTAGAATTTACTCAGATAATTCAGCATAATCACATCATCTCAAAAATTTTAGCTTTATCACATCTACAAAGTTCCTTTTGTCATATAAGTTAACATTCACAGATCCCAGGGATTAGGATGTAGACATATTGAGAGTTTATTATTCAGCTTACCACAGTGAAGACTTTTTAGTTTTATAAGGTCAGAGTATATCAGGAGGAAGGATGTATTACTGAAGTATGTGAAGCTGAGTGAAAAATGGAGTGGGAAATAAGGGAGAAGCAGACATGATGTCTTATACATTCTGAGCCCCAAAGACCAGGAAGAGGAAAATGGAAGTATATTATTGTAAGATTCCTAGATGATACATGAAGTGGATATTACTTGAAGGTAGACTGATAAATTAAAGATACATACTATAGTCCCTAAAGCAAAAATAACAAAGAGTTTTAGCTAACAAACAAACAAAAGAAGATAGATGAACAAACAAAAAAAACATAGAATGGAATCATAAGGATACTGAACCAAAAGAATATAGAAAAAGAGGGGAAAGGGAACAAAAACCAGAAAACAAATAGCAAGATGATAGATTTAAACCAAACTGTATCAACAATAAAATTAAATGTTAAATGGTCTCAGTGACCCAGTTGAAAGGCAGAAATGATCAGATTAGATAAAAAAGCAAGACCCAACTATATCAGAAATATGAAGAAGCATGTTAGTTATATTTATTTGTTTTTTTGATTATTTATTTTGTTATTTTTTCAAATATGGCTAAGCATACTAGATATAACTTGAAGTGAACATCTTATACATGTTTTGTATTGAAATTTTACTCATCGGGTGAAGTTTAGATGTATATCCATTATTATAAAACTGTAAGATCTGTTCATTTTAAGTTCAATAATTATTAAGAACTCAAAAATAACTAAATAAAGAAATAAATGCACTGATAATAGGAATATTCTGAGAGTATGTTAGCTTAATAAGTTTACGGACTGCCCGGCTGGTGTGGCTCAGTGGATTGAGCGCGGGCTGGGAACCAGAGGGTCCCGGTTCGATTCCCATTCAGGGCACATGCCTGGGTTGCGGGCCGGGTCCCCGCGAGGGCCATGTGAGAGGCAACCATACATTGTTCTTTCTCCCTCCCTTCTCCTCTCTCTGAAAATAAATAAATAAAATCTTAAAAAAAAATAAGTTTAGGGACTGCGTTATATCCTTTTTAAGTTAACAGATGTTTACACAAATGTAAATAATAATATTAGGAGAAACTCCAAAATCACATATAACAACATATTATCCTGAATCCTTACATAATGAATAATATAAAGAGTGTGAAGAGTGTGGGAGGTGGAGATCAGTGGGGCAGGGGGGAGGGGTGGGAAAAAATGGAGACAAATGTGTTTGAACAACAATAAAAAAAGAGCATGAAGATAAGAGGAAATTATGTTAGAAGAAAATGATTTACCTCACAATATTTTGCTCTTCCACCAGCCTCAGCTGAAAGTGAGCATTTATTGAATACCTCAAATTATTGTTCCTATAATATAATGGCAACTTTAAATTTTTTACTGCTAACATTTTTAATAATAAAACTGTAATTATAGTTAAATTTTGGATTAAAGTCCTGATTTATTCTTGTATTTCAGAATTTTATTCTGTGATGGTGGAAATCAATTTCAGCCAAATATCAATTTTAACACTCATTAATTTGACATTCAGCCAAAACATGCATTTAATGTGATTCTAGTACATGTATATATGTCCGTATCCTGTTTTAAACTAAACATTATAATATGAATATGAAATGCCCTAAGTCTCTAATATGCTTTTATAAAATGATTTTAAATAACTAGATAGAGTGGAATTATTAGATTGTTTCATAACTTAATTATTTATTATTTTGGTCATTCAGTTTTTCCCAAATTTCTGAGTGATTATAAATGTTCTGAATGTCTAGTACAACAGACCTTTAACTTCATCTCTGAATTGTTTTCTTTACAGAAACACTGTACTAACTTCACTCCTACATCTAATGTATGAGTGCCGTTTTCCTAAACACTTGCCAACACTATTATTCCTTTAATAATTTCTGATGATTTGATAGTCAGAATTGGCATCATGTTATTAATTTAATAATTACTAATTTATTATTAATCAATTCTCTTATTATTAATTTACTCCTCTTTGGCTACATGGTCAGGTTTATTTTTGTGATGTCCCTATTTATCTCCTTTTCCTGTTGTCCAACCTATATGGTCAGGTTTATTTATGAGTTCTCTGTTTATATAGTAAGGATATTAACATTCACTCATCAAAAATGAAAAAAATATTGACTTAGAAATGTCTTTTGTATTCTCATGTGTTAGCTACTTTGATAGGCTCAAATGGAGTAGGTAAAGAGGGAATGTGAGGGTTTACTGGGAACATTAGTAATGGGGAAGCTTGTGAAAGCAAGTGAAAATTCAGTTCATCCTGTATACACCTCCAGACTGATTCTTCTAAAATAGTACTGTCCACATGCCTTCTTCTGCTCATAATCTACCCAGTTACATTCACCAGCCATCGAGCAAAGCATAACATCAGGCATTAACATTTCTCCATGTTTTGGTTCTAAATATTTTTTTTTCTAATTGTGTCCAACCCAACCCAAGTCTATCTAGACTAGTATAATGTGTAAATGCTGAAGGAATAGAGATGACAAGATCTTTGTTTTCCAGGGGCCCACAGAGGAGGGGGAAGGGACAAATAAACAGATAGATTGCAATTCATGATATAAACCTCATGACAGAAATGTGCGAAGTGCATTGGTGATAGATGGCCTGACTAGAAGAGAGAAGTGAGGAGATCTTACCAGAAAAGATGGTGGCGAAAATGCATCATGGTGGATGGAGAGTTGTCAGTCAGCCAAAAAATGTCATGGGGGAGGAGGGGTATTCTAAGTGAGAAAAGCCAGTGAGACTCAGTTTAGGTCCAATAGAGGGATTTAGGGGAAAGTAGTCAAAGTTGAGGTGGGCAGAGTCCAAATAGTCTGTTTTGTCAAGGGGGTTGGATTTTAACCAGGATAGTGGAGAGCAATTTGAAAGTTGTAAACAGAGGATTGACCTGATCAGGGTTATCCTTTAGAAAGGCTACCCTGGCTGCATCCTGGAAAATCAATCAGAGGGTAATATGATATTGAGAATGACTATAAGTGCCAGTTGACTTGAGACAGCCTGGATTTACACCTGTTGTCCGTGGATTCTACCCAGTTTAGCATTTGTGCTGGGTTTTTCAATTGTAAGTGAAGTATTTTAATTACAAAGCATAAAAATAAGTCTGGGTGAGTTTGGTAGACCTCCATTTTGTACTTCCAGCTTCTGTCATGGTCTTGTCTAGTAGTGAGATATATACGAGTACTCACTGAGCAAAGGTCTCATTTTATTGTGCAGTTAAATCTGGAATAAGACCAATGATAGCCTACCTCTCTTTTCTGGACCTTCTCCAGATTCAAGGTAGCTAATACCTGCCTTTCAGTAAAGAGCAGCATGTAGGCTGCGCCCTGATAAGACCAAGTGGGTTCAGACATTAGAAGCTGGGTGGATTGAAGCCCTTCTGGTCACAGGTGGTGGTGGAAGAAATATTTGAAGCTACTGTCCCTGCCAGTCTCTTTGTGTGCCAGACAGTTGCTGTGATTCATGATGAGAGACCACCTCTTGGCAGTATCAGTGGGAAATGTGGGACATCATAGGTTAGATGTATGTGAAGCATGTGCAGGAAATAGAAGCCAAATAGTGTTGCTGTGCATGTATTGCATGAAGTAGTCTCAATATGTTTTCCACAGGGTTTTGCTGTTAATTGTATAGTACAAACCTACATCTGTTTCCTCATTTATTGTGTTATTTGCTAATGCTTTTTTTTTTGTTTTTACAATAAACCTTTTTTACATCAATGAGCTTAGGGGAATGTTAAATGAAAATGTAAATATTGAATTTGAACCTCTGAAGAACATTGATTTTGAATGTATAATCTGCACAAAGTGTTTGTATACATTTATCACCTGTTGTGAAGGCCATAGAGATGTCACTCACCATGTGGAAAACAGAAGACCCAAAGCTGCTGGAGAAGTATTATTATCTGCTTCAAAAGATAATCAGCACTGTGAGGAGACTGCTTGGAGATGGTGATTTACCACATGCAGCTGCAGATGGTGTGTTCTGGCTGCTCCTGACATTTGTGGGCCTGGGCAAGAGCACAAATGAAGGCCCCCATTCCATTAAGTTTAAATATTTACAACTTATAAATCAAACTAGCAAACTGTTAAATAAAATATGTCCTATGCTCCTACCTTGACAAAATACCTTCATTAAGACAAAAAAAGATGTGTAAAGCTATGGTTTTTACATGCAGTTGGCAAAAACTCAAAGTTGACTGAACTTAAATATTAAACATGACTGAATATTGTCTTGATGGGCTGGCAAAGTTTAGATGAGTAATACAAGTAAAGTAGTATGTAATTCATGTATGATTATATATTTTTCCATAAAATTGTTTTTTTCATTTTAGAAAAATCACTAATCATATTTTTATATTTTGGATCTTCATATAATTTGTTTTCTGTTGACAGTAAAGATCTAAAGGACTAAAAAATCTAATTATATTAAAATGTATAAAACCTGAATATATGTTCATTCAAATATGTAAATTATGGTAAATTTAAAATATAAAAAATTTAAGATATTTTTAATGTCTTCTGAATTATATTTTTTCTTTTAAAATATTGAAAGTATTTCAAAATTAAAAGGGAAAACACAAATTATAATTAATGAATATTATCAAATTTTATAATCAAAATTAAATAAAGTGTACATTTCAATTTAAGTCTAAAATTGAAATTAAAATCCACTGTATTAAATAATTTTTTTTATTAAAAGATTTTATTTATTTATTTTTAGAGAGAGGAGAAGGAAGGGAGAAAGAGCAATGTATGGTTGCCTCTCACATGGCCCCCACAGGGGACCTGTCCCGCAACCCAGGCATGTGCCTCAACTGGGAATCGAACCGGGATCGCCTGGTTCCCAGCCTGAGCTCAATCCACTGAGCTACACCAGCCGGGCTAAATAATTTTATAAAAATAGAACTATTCACAATTTTAGGGTTCATGCTTCATCCATGTTATAGCTAGATTTATATATACTTATACACAAATATATAAAACTAAATAAATAGATGTGTATGTATATATATATATGTATACACTCACCAATTTAAGAATAATATGAGTTGTTTAATATTGGAAAACATTTCAAATGCATAGTAAATCATTAGTACCTTTGGAACCAAGAAGTGGAACAAAAAGAAAAGCAAGACAATGGATGCTCAGCACTAATTGGAAATAATACTTGATTTTGCATAAATTTACTGCATTCTTGCTATCTACAGGGAAACATTTGACAAGTTACTTAATTTGCCTTTTCTCTTATATAAGTCCCTCTGCTGCTCACCTCCTCCTTGCACTCTGTAACTGTTTCTGTTTCTGATTTCAGTAACAGCATTTGGATATAGTTTTTTTTTTGTTTGTTTCTAAAACACTAGGCAAGAACCACGGTAAAGAGATTCCTGAGCTTTGAAAGTTGTCAGTCTTGAGTGTGCATTTTTAGGGTTTGGTTCCTAGTCTAGCAGCACTGACTTTTGTATCTTGAGTGACAGAGCTGTCCAAGAGTTTTTAAATGTACTTATTTTTGTACCTGTTTATGATGTGCGGGGCCTCTAATGTTTAGAACCCAGGTAGGGGTCCTTCTTGTCTACATCTAAGGGTATTTACATATCATTTTGTTCAGCATGTATTTTCAGTTAGATCAAATAGCTGAACCTCACTCTAAGTTTTCTTTTTCACATAAGATAAGTGAAGCAATAGCTGTCAATGTGTTGGCTCCATCAGAAGGTGAATTTCACAAAGAGTTAAATGATATGTTTTATATTAATGTTTTAGGTGTTTTGATTAACAGTTAGTTCATTTCAATTGATACTTGCATCCAACTCATGGAATTAAATACAGCTTTTGAAGTTTTATTTAAAAGTGAAAGGTGATCACGGGGATGTAAAGTACAGAATAAGGAACATAGCCAATAATATTGTATTAACTATGTATGGTGTCAGACGGGCACTACATTTATCAAGGTGATCACTTCATAAGTTATATAAATGTGTAATTGTGGGGTTATACACCTGGAACTAACATAATATTGTATATTAACTAACTAAAAATAAAATTTAAAAAAAGTAAAAGGAGAAATATCTGTCATTATTGTTAATGAAGTCATACATAGTAGATTAATTTAAAGGGTTTAATATTTGAAGATAAAATTATTTGTTTTTAGAGTAATGGTTAAAATACAAATTTTGATTGCAGCACAACATCATGGTAAAACTAAAGTTATTTCTAAAATTAAGAAATCTATGGAACCAAAATATACTTGGAATTAAAGTGCATACATAATTTATAGTTAATTGTACACAAGCAAGCTGCAATATTCTACCAGTCAAAATAGAAGATGCAGTTGACAAATTTTACAAATGCTTTTACTTATACAGTGTTAGAGTAACTACAATATAAGATTTTTATGAGAAAGCTGATGTTGAATTAAAAATACTAACCATGATAGTGTGTGCTTTCTCTTTTTCCTGGCAGTTATCAGGTGGATTTTAGAAATGTTTTAGGCTTTGAAGAACTACTTCAATCTAAGTGTCCTGTATTGTCATTGAATGTTTTTGTGAGTAAGTCCTCTAAATCCTATTTCATTGTTTTCTCAAAACCATTTGGAAATCTTTAACCAAAGCATTCAAAGAATGTTCACATTTGAAAGATTCTAGAAAAATAAAATCATTGCAAACAAAGCTTGTGAACAGAAAAACAGTGAGGTTTATCTATTCAAATCAAGAGGGGAACTAAACAAATACGTGGCATTTAAGATGCCTGACTCAAATTCTTCAATGATTTCCCAGTGACTTTCTATTATCCTTAGAATTAAGACTGAAATCCTTCAAGTCTCAAACAACTGACTTATAAACAGACTTGGAAGAAACCCATTGTCTAGTTAAGGAGAAGAGTTGGGCATAGGCAATATTAGTTTTTAGGTGGTACAAGGCTGAGATGTAGTCACCAAGGAGGCATAAGATAGGAATGTGGGTGTTGGGATGGGCTAAAAATGCAGGACTGGCAGCAAGAATTCATTCAAGGTTGGCAAGCAAGTGGCCTGGTGTTAAATTGTGTGGTTTGAAGAACAACCCTGGAAGTGAAGTGGGACATGGAATTAGGCAGAGCAAGGAGTCCTGCCTACACTTGCACTTTTTCTGAATGCTGAAAACCAGGGCTAGGGTTAGGCAAGAGAGCTGCCAAGGGCACAAAATTTAAGGTGGCATTCACTCTCAGATATATGCAAGTACATCTGAGATCCTAAGAGCAAGTGCTTCCTTAAATGTTGTACTCTAGGTGCATCTCTTTCCTTACTCTAGTCCAAGCTCTGCAGAAAACTCTTTCTCTTTACAACTTAACAATGGCTACCAAGTCTAATTCAACATCAACCGTGGATTTAAAAATGCAGATTCCTATATCTCTCTTCAAGTATACTGAATTAGAATTTCTGAGGGTAGAATTCAGGGACTTGTATTTTTAAGATGTACTTAGGTGATTCTGATGCATGAGATCTATAGGATCCACTAGCCTTTAGTACTTGGATGCTGCTCTTCGTGTCTGACCTCAAGGCTTGATCCTATTAGGTAACCGAGTGGAGGATATTAAACATACACTTTTGTCATATGCATTTCAAAACAACTGAGAAATAGATGCAGGATCCATGTGTGAATTAAAGAATATCATCACTGGTCAAAGAAAAAACCACAAAGGAAATTAGAAAATACTTAGAATTGAATATATCAAAAAGTATGTGATGCATATAACACAGTGCTTAGATGAAAATTTATACCATTAAATGGTTATGTCAGAAATAAAAAGATTCTCAAATCAATGGGCCATGCTTCTACCTTATGAAACTAGTAAAAAAGTTTTTCCCCCTTTATCCCCTATTTTCCCCCTTTATCCCCTCTCTGCCCTGCATCCCCCAACCTTCCAGCATTCACCCTCTCTTAGTTCATGTCCATGGGTTGTACATATAAGTTCTTTGACTTCTCTGTTTTCATACCATTCTTTACCTCTCTCCATGTATTTTATGCCTACCAATTATACTTCTTATTCCCTGTACCTTCCTACCCATTCTTCCCCTCTCACTCCCCACTGAAAACCCTCTATATGATGTCCATTTCTCTGATTCTATTCCTGTTCTAGTTGTTTGCTTAGTTTTTGTTTTCATTTTTTTAGGTTCAGTTGTTGATAGTTGTGAGTTTGTTTTCATTTTACTGTTCATAATTTTTTACCTTCTATTTCTTAGATAAGTCCCTTTAACATTTCATATAATAATGGCTTGGTGATGATGAACTCCTTTAACTTGACCTTATCTGGGAAGCACTTTCTCTGCCTTTCCATTCTAAATGATAGCTTTGCTGGATAGAGTCATCTCGGATGTAGGTCCTTGCCTTTCATGACTTGGAATACTTCTTTTCTAGCCCATTCTTGCCTATAAAATTTCTTTTGAGAAATCAGCTGATAGTCTTATGGGAACTCCCTTATAGGTAACTCTCCTTTCCTCTTGCTGCTTTTAAGATTCTCTCCTTATCTTTAATCTTGGGTAACTTAATGATGATGTGCCTTGGTGTGCCTCTTTGGGTCCAATTTCTTTGGGACTCTCTGGGCTTCCTGGAAGTCTATTACCTTTGCCAGATTGGGGAAGTTTTCCTTCATTATTTGTTCAAATAAGTTTTCAATTTCTTGTCTTCCTCTTCTCCTTCTGGCACCACTATGATTCTGATGTTAGAGTGTTTAAAGTTGTCCCAGAGTTTCCAAAGCCTCTCCTCATTTTTTGAATTCTTGTTTCTTCATTCTGTTCTGATTGGATGTTTATTTCTTCCTTTTGTTCCAAATTGTTGATTTGAGTCCTGGTTTCCTTCCCTTTACTATTGGCTCCCTGTATATTTTGCTTTATTTTACTTTGAGTAGCCTTCATTTGTTCCTTCATTTTGTGACTGAGCTCAATCAATTCTGTGAGCATCCTGATTACCAGTGTTTTGAACTCTGCATCAGATAGGTTGACTATCTCCTCATCACTTAAAATTCTTTTTCTGGAATTTTGATCTGTTCTTTCATTTAGGCCATATTTCTTTGTCTTAGTGCACCTGTTATGTTGTAAGGGGCAGGGCTTTACGTATTCACCAGGGCAGGCCAACCCTCTTTGCTGCATTGTGGCACTGTCTGTGAGGGAGGGGTCTGAGAGGGAACAATGCCACTTCCTTGTTCTGCTCTAGCCCCACTTTCCAATGAACTCTGTCATGTGAGACTGGGAGTTTCTCCTGCCGCAGCAACCCCCTGCAATAGTTTACAGCTAGCTCTGAGTCTAGTTTCCCATTCAGCCAGTCCTGCCTTGCCTGAGAAGTCCACCACCATGCCGTCCTCTCTGCTCAGCTGCCCTCTCTGCCCCACCTACCAGTCTGGGTGAATGTTTCTTTAATTCCTTGGTTGTTGGAGTTCCATGCAATTTGATTTTCTGGCACTTCTGGTTGTTTATTGTTTTTAGATTGGTTTCTATCTTTCTTTTGGTTGTGCGAGAAAGCAACGAGTTTCTACCTATGCCTCCATCTTGGGTGGAACTCCTCATTTTTCTCAACACATTTTATGATGCCAGAATTATCCTGATACTAAAACCGCATAAACATACAACAAGAAAAGAAAACTATAGACTAATATCCCTCATAAACATAGATGCAAAATCTTTAACAAAATATTAGCACATCAAATCTAGCAATGAAAATGGTATTATATAGTGAAGAAGTGGGGTTTATTCCAGAAATGCAAGGCTGTTTCAACATCTGAAAACCACTCAGTATAATTTATCATATTAACAGATTAAAAAAGAAAAAAACAATCATTTCAATATTACAAATACTTTTTTGACAAAATTCAACATCTATTTTTTAAATAAAAACTCTCATAAACCTAGGAATAGAAAGGAACTTCCTCTATAGCTAAACTTAATGGTGAAAGAAAGACTGAATGCTTTCTCTCTCAGACCAAAGACAATGCAAGTATATTTTCTCTGATCATTTCTATTCAACATTGTACTGGAGGTCCTAGCTAATACAAGAAGGTGAGTAAAATAAAGAAAAGGTATACAGATTGAATAGGATGAAACAAAATTGTCCTTATTAGAAGATAAAATATTCATCTACATAGGAAATCCAAAATAACCTACTAAGAAAGATACTAAAACTAACAAGTGAATTTTGCAAAGTTGCATGCCATAAGGTAAAACTGTAATATACTAGAAGTAAAAATTATATAGAATAAAAAAATATGAAATACATATAAATCTGACAAAATATTTACAATATTTTAATGTTGAAGATTATAAAACATTGCTGAGAGAAATTAAAGAAAAGCCAATAAATGAAGAGATATGACATATTTATGAATTGGAAAACTCAATATTAAGATGCTAATTCTCTCTGACTTAACCTATAGATTCAGTGCAATCCCAATAAAAATCCCCACAGAATTTTTTGATAGATGTTTGCAAAGTGATTCTAACATTTGTATTCATGCGCAAAAATATAACATCAGCTTTATTGCTAGATAAAATAATGCTGGAAAACATTTATTGAATTTTTACTGTGTTCCAGGTATTGTTTCACATACTTTGAATATATTAAGAAATTGAATTCTTACAACAACCCTTTAAGGGAGGTGAAATAGTGTTACTCCATTTTATGGATATGCAGACACAAAGAAGGGCAATTCACTTATCTGAATTTATCAGCTTTCTTGGAATCACCAGTTTCTGTACTGATTAGCTATTGCTACAAACAGCCACAAAATCTCAGTGGCAAATAATAATAAGCATTTAGTTTTCACATGTCTGCAGTTTGGCAGCATGGTTTTTCTAATTTTGGCTAGGTTTATTTGGGCAGCTCTAACTGTAGGTTGAGTTCATGTCTGCTCCACATGTCTCTCATCCTCCTTGAATTACTGGCTTTGTCATGGACTGCTCTTTATATCATGATAATAGAAGCAAGAAAGAGAGCCCCCCATTAGAACTAAGGCCCACATTAATCTTTCTATCATTTCCACTTTTAACTGCCCAAGCAAAGGGAGAGCAAGTAGAAAACTTCAGGTCTCTCCTGCCAGGACAAGGAAGTCCAACTCTGGTAGGAGAACTTTCTATTAAGGGCCAAGGAGGAATGCAGAGAGGAGAGTATTTTCTTTCACGGAAGGTGAGGACTGGGTTCTATACTTCATGGCACCCTCCTTCTAGGAACTAACTCAAACTAGTAACATACAAGGCTCTCAAGAAATACTTGCAGTGAACAATAAGAGAAACTGTTGCATTTTGACTCCTGAAGAACCTCCAAATTTTCCCTCTCTCAAATCTCACTTCCTGGAGGTTCTTCCTGGCTTGGCAACAGAAGCACTTGTTCACATTCTGAAGAGTATTGTGGGTTTCACTGGTCCCAGCGTCCTCCAATATGGCACAGAAGAAGCTTGTCCTGCTGGGGTTTAGACTTCATTGCAAAACTAGCCCTGGCTAGCAAAACTGGCAAATCCTGCTTAGTATGTGTGCTTTTTTGTTGTATTTGTGTGTGTGTGTGCTTTGAACAGAGTTTCCATAAGAAAAAAAGGCAAGATGTGGCCCAGCTGTATTATTCTAGCAGGACTTTTTCACATAATTCTTTATGGAAGTTTCTACAGTGTTCTCCTTTCCTGGCTTCTTGTATCTATAGAATGGTAAAGATTTACTGAGTCTTTCCACTGGTAGCCTGAAGCCATCACTGAGACAGTTTCAGACTCCCATTCTGAGGTGGGAGGGTGGAGAATGGGAGATAAGGAGGCCTAGGCCCTATAATATAAAGCAGTCCTTAATGGAAGGAATTTGGTATAGGCAACTAGTAGTGCCTGCTCCAGATGTTTGGTTCCTAACAATAGAACATCCAGCATGAGTTTTCTAAGAAATTATGACAGAAATGCTAAGGTTTTAAGGGTAGAAATGTAGTTTCCGTTCCTTCTGGGTTTTACTCAATGAAGTATACAAGCTCATTGTGCAGCAGATTCCTCCTGTGCTTCTCTCCAGACTCTATCAACTTCATATGTTTCCTGGACTCTCTGCCACTTACGTTGCTAAGGTAATCATCTCTGTGTGGGCCCAAGTAGTCCTCTTTGTGGAGGCTAAGGCCTAGACCCTTTGGCTCCTCTCATTGATCCCCAACTCAAATACAACCAATGGGTATGGGATCTGGTTTTCCCAGCGACTGTCAGAGAAATTGGGTGAGGCAACAGGGAACTGCAGGTGAGTTAATGTCATGGAGTAACCTTTGACCTACGGGAAACAGGAGACAGAGTTAAGCCAGCAATAAATTCCCTCTCCGTTCATCCTTTCCATGGACTGTTATGAGACATCACTTTTTTGTGTAAAGCTGGTCTGGAGGAATCTCGCATGGCTAAGTGATTGGCTGCGTCTTTTTGAAAATCAGTGTCAGCTCAGGAGTGTATCCTTTTATATTTGCTATTTATCTTTCCCTGCATCACTTCCCTTTCCTCCTCTCTTACTCCTAGGATTGCACCTTCTAATACAGTATTAGCACTTAAGCTTTGACACAGGCTGTTTTTTAAAATCCTCACCTGAGGACATTTTTTTCATTGCTTTTAGAGAGAGGGAGAAAGAGAGAAGATGGGGAGAGAGAAACTTTGATGCAAGAGAGAAGCATCGATTGGTTGCCTTCCGTATGAGCCCTGACCGGGAATCAAACCCACAACTTTTTGGTTATGGGACAATGCTCCAACCAACTGAGCCACACTGCCCAAGGCCAGGCTGTCTTTTATAGAGAATATAGGCTAAGATATTATGATCTAAAGTTTTTGCAATCCTCCCAAAATAAGGTTTCTGATGAATCATGTGGCTAACGTGGCCTATATCTGTGGTTTCTCACCTCCTACTCCAAATTTGTATACTTTGGGGTCCACATTCAGGTATTCTTATGGGGATATGACTGAGCTTGCAGAACAGACTCAGTAACCAATCAGTTATGAGACCAGAGGCCTGCTTCCGACCCAGTCACAGACTGGACAGAGTAATAGACAACACATGTATCCCACCATGGGGATACCTTACTTGTTGTTCTTTTTGCAGAGGCAGGGAGTTAAAATGTGGGCAAGGGCTAGAGGTACCCATATACCTGGGTCCCAATAAGTGAGAGGGAAAGAATACTGGGGAAGCCCTACTGGCTAGATTTACATCATGGAAACTGGAAGCATAAGAGAACCATGGCCCCCATGTCCGATCCATGAGGCAGGCCACAAGAAAGGAAGTGTGGAGCTATGTTTTCACATTAGAGACCTGGTGGTTCTGCCCAATAGCAAATATGGCCAGATTAGGCTATCATCACACAAATTAGCCACTCCTCTTGTTTTGGAGAGGAACCAGAGGTTAAACTTCAGATGGGGGTAGAAAGCTGATTCTCTGGGGAAATCTGAGGAGAAAAGGATAAACAGTGCTCTTCTAGGAAAAGATCATCTCATTTGAATTTTTAAAATATCTACAGTATAAGAACTAAGGGGGAGGAGGGAGGTTGGGGGGGTGGGACGGGAGGGGAAGGGAGGGGGGAGGGGAGAGGCTGCAAATAACTGTAATTAAACAAAAAAAAATTAATTAAATAAAAAAAAGAAAAAAAAATAAAATATCTACAGTATACTTAGAAACAGTATATCTGAATTTTATCAAGATATGTGACAAAGTCTCTTGGGATAACCTAGGACTAGGGTTTGTCATCTTTGGCACTATTGACACTTTGGGTAGGATAATTCTTTGTTGTTGGGGCTGTCTTGTACATTGTAGGATGTTGAGCAGCATCCCTGGCCTTAACCCACTTATTGTTAGTAGTACCCCTCCCCCAGTTGTGACAACACAAAATGTCTCTGGACATTATCAA
The DNA here is from genome assembly GCA_004026765.1 of Micronycteris hirsuta. Taxonomy (NCBI): domain Eukaryota; kingdom Metazoa; phylum Chordata; class Mammalia; order Chiroptera; family Phyllostomidae; genus Micronycteris; species Micronycteris hirsuta. Next base: position 27,136 of record PVJI01012238.1, on the reverse strand, counting down.
ATGTCCCCAGGTGGGCAAAATTGCCCCTGGTTGAGAATTGATGCTTTCGACGTTGAGGTGTCCCACAATTTTATCTCTAATTATCCTATTGTCTCTCTGTACACTCTAGGTGATTTACTCACTTCCTGTATCCCTTCTCAGTGCATGGTATCACCATGTTACCAAATTCCCTACGTGAGGAAAGGAGTCATCTTTCCATTCCTCTCCTTTATCACCACCACACTGAATTAGTCATTCCACTTTCAATCCTGCTTCCTAATAGCTCTTTAAGCATCGATTGTCCTTTAGCTCCAAATCTTCTGCCTTAAGTAAGGCCACTCTAATTTTTTCTGAATTAATCTCCCTTCCTCCCAATCAATTCTCTGCAAAATGAAAAAGAATTGTCTTTCAAAAAACCTGAATCACTTATTTAGGCTTCTTCAAAATTTTCCCAAAGCCTTTAGGATGTAACCCAAGCTCTACACTTTGAAAACAAGGTAACTTGTGCAGGGCTGAAAGTAGGGTGAGGCAGGCAAAGCACTTTGGGTGTAAAATTTTTAGAGGCACTCACCCTCAAGGATTGCGCAAATGCAGGGTTGGTGCTTGAGAATAAATGCTACCTTAAATTTTACTCCCTAGGTGGATAGCTTGGCCCAGTCCTGTTGCTTTGCCTTTGCACTGTCCCTGTTAGTGTCTCCCGTCTCATCTCTCATCACAGATCCACTCAAGCCCTCTTTTCTAACACAGTGGGCTGCTTTCAGTACCCTGAACTCACCTTATTCTTACTGTTGCTACATAACATCTACCAGAGCAGTGAATTCTTCCTGATGATTTAGGGCAATGACAGAGGGACAGAAACCAAGAACATATTGGTCTAATGATGAATCTCAAACATTGAGAGTGCAGCAAATGTGATTTTTTTTCATTTTTAATGGTTAAATTCACACAGTATAAAACTTACCATTAAGTGTACAGTTCAGTGATATTAAATTCATTCATATTGTGCAATTATCACAATCCATTGCCAGAATCTTTTCATCTTGCAAAACTAAAAGCATTTCCTCCATCCCTTACCTCCTGGCAACCACCATTCAACTCTCTGTCGCTATGAATTTGACTACTTTAGGTACCATATATAAGTGGAATCATATAGTATTTGTCTGTTTGTGATTGGCTTAGTCCACATGGCATAATGTCCTCAAGATTCATTCATGTTATAGCATATATCTTGGTGTATGTATATTTCACATTTTCTTTATCCATTCATCCATCCATGGACACTTGGGTTGCTTCCATGTTTTAGCTATTGTGAATAATGCTGCTATAAACATGGGTGTACCGGTGTCACTTTGATACTTTGCTTTCAATTCATTTGAGTATATACCCTGAAGAAAAACTTCTGGGTCATATGGCAATTCTGGAAAATGTGATGTTTTAATCCTTGCTCAAAGGCATTCATTTTGACAAAAGCTTATACAGGTAAAACAAACAAAAATATTGAAATCCACTTTTTATGATAGTCATTGCCATAGCAACATCGTATCGCACAGCATATGGTTGCCATGGTATAATTTACTTTAAAATACTTCAGCAAAGATAGTATGGTATATATTTGCACATGTTAGCTTCAGTCTATACCGTAGGGGCAGTTGTTAACTTTCAAAGTCTTCTAATTGAGGATATTATTTCCAGGGATTATTCTCCCTTGAAAGATGCTAATCAGAAATCAACATTTCCAAAGCAACTACTATAAGCCTTACAATATCTTTGCTCAAGTCATATTACAGGCTTTGTTAATTAGCCTAATTGATGTTAGACATAATTTCTCATTGGTGAAATGAGTGGTATTCAAGCAGTGTTCACTAGCTGGATAATTGTTTAGGAAATCTACCCTTGCACAACAGGAGCATAGGAATCCCGTGAAGCCGATGACCTTCAGTCCTTTCGAATGGCCCTCTGGGTTTAGGATTGCAGACTGGTCCCTTGTTTAGCTACTTATCAGGAGACTTGGTTGTCTGACTCTGAGTATAATTTTTGGTAAATTCAATATTCAGAGTATCACGTGTGGGCCTTTCATGAAAGGTGCAGTAGGAGCAGCTACAGCATTACTAAACTGGGACTTTATTGAACTTCCAGATTATATGGCCACCTTAGTGTCTCCTTGCTATGAATGTTTGCATAAGTCTTAAAATTTGCTCTGATACTTGCTTCTAGTATAGCACACTACCTATTAGTGAAGTTGTTAGAGAGGAGACCTATTGGCCTTACCTACTTCTACTAAAGTCTACTCCTTTCCACCCCCAAATCCTGAAGCCTGTGAGTCACCAATGTACGCAAGTTGACTTGCAGTAGGTGCCTTATTGGAAGCAAATGGGAAAGTAAAGCTGCCCAAGCAAACAATCTTTGTCCCAATTTGGATATGCTTGCCTATTTGTCCAGGAGATCTCACTCAGTGGTAATCCTATCATCTTTTGGCTCTCAGCATCTTGTAACAAATAGCCCCTACCCAAAAGAACTGGGGGCAAAATCACCCCTGTGAAGCCAGGTACTCCAACACCCTGGTAACTTGTTCCCATATATTTGTCTCTCTGAAGTCAGAAATAAGGCTCAGGTAAATAAAAAATTACATATAGGTGAAAGGTGAATGTAGAATGGTCTACTACATTTTCCTTTTATGACCCTAGGAAATAAAAGATGTTAGATGTACTAAGCATAACTGAAGAGAAACACTGCATATTAAAAATGTGTCTGAAGGAAAGAACAGACATTTCATGGTGCGACAGCCAAGGATCACTGACTCACTTAAATGGAAAATCATAGAATTTTTAAATACAACTAAATGGAGAAAAAAGTAATATATGATTTGAGTCATAGTTAACATTTTCTTTTATTGTTTAAGCTGTGGCCATATTTTATGTGCAGAAAATTACAGACCAAAAATTCATGATATAATTAAGTGAGAAGACTGATTTTCATATATTGCTCATAGAGTAAGTCTCTTGGATTATTGTCATAATCAAATATAACTTGAAACCACATCAACAGGGCACATTTTAATGATATGCACATAAGTACTATTGTGCTGAGTGGTGATGTAGCTTAAACAGTAAATGGATCACTTAAAGGATATAATTAGTATTACATTTACAGAGTTTAATCAATTGTTGTGCTTTCCTCTTCTCCCTCTGATGCAGATTATAGATTTTGGATAATTAAAGCTGACAGTTTCCTCTCATCTTTTACATTGTCTCATGCATACAGAGAAAATGGCACCCTCTTAAGACTGAGGTTGGGATCAAACATACCAACATTTGGTGTTCCATTGTCTCTCATTTATCAACCCTCTTGGGCTCAAGGCGGAGGTTCCTATGTTGCCACTCCCCACCTTAGGCTTTTAGCCTAAGTTATAACATCAATCCAGTGAGTGTGGTGGTGCCATAAGGGGGAAGGTGTACCCCTGGGGTACAAAGGTGATTACTAAAACAGGGAGAACCTGAAATATGATGAACAGTGGTTCCGAGAGTGACTCAAGTAGGCCCTTTCTTCTCCCTCTCATTGTTTGTTCAGTCTCTCCCCAAACCATTTTGGAGCCCAGTGCAAGGAAAATGAAATGAAATCGAATATCCAGTGTACTTGCTTGGCACCAGGCTGCTTTGAGAAGCTGTCATAGTCAAATTTTATGTCAATATGTTCTCAAAGTTACTTGTGGATAGATTATGTGCCTGGTAAGTTTTGGGGGTATAAATTTAAAAAGAAAACTTCCCTGGTGGCTCTCTTGGGACTCCTACTCATGGGTCCCTGACTTTACACCCTAAGGTTCCTCTCCTCCTTTTGAGATTGACAGTCTAAGCTTATCACCTTCAGCTCAATGGCTCAGAGTCTACAGCCTGAAGACCTCTTTGATGCTACCATTTTGGCTAAAAGCTGATACAAGGACCCCAAGGTGCAGAGAAGCAGAATAGGATCTTTGAGAGATACTATCAGTATGGAGAGCCTTCATCATGGGCTGTTGAAGGCTTGGGAATCAGAGACAAGGGAAGCCCAGGTGTAGGTGTGTTTGAGCTTAGCCTTAGCTGTTGAGTGGGTATTGTTTTGTGTGTGGCAGTGAGTGCCATTAATTCATACCTAGAGAAAACCAAATGGGCATCACCTCTGGAGTCTGAATTGCTGAAAGTCGTGGAGTAGAGGATGATGTTACTGGAGCGGAGGCTATAATGGGAAGAGAATGGGAGATGTAAAGGTGTTTTTGTTTTACAATTCTACCAGGGAACATCCAATGGAAACACCTAATGAATATATTTCCAGGAATTGAACTTAGTTGCATATTCCAAAGCTAGTATGACAACCTATGGTTGCTGAATTGAGCATTGTCAATTAAAATCTAACTGGGTAATTTTGGAATAGTTTCTTAGCTTTTTTTTAAAAAAGATTTTATTTGTTTATTTTTAGACAGAAGGGAAGGGAGGGAGAAAGAGAGGGAGAGAAACATCAATGTGTGGTTGCCCCTCACGTGGCCACCACCAGGGACCTGGCCCGCAACCCAAGCATGTGCCCCAACTGGGATAGTTTCTTAGCTTTTGTAAGCCTCATTTTCATCATCTACAAAATAAGGATTCATCTGAATTTATTTAGTGAAAGAATATACTAAAGCCCGTAGGACTATACTTTGGGGAAGTTTTGGTAGTCTATTATATCCTTAGCCTCAATGTACCGTGTCTTCCCATATACCTGCCCTTGTGTAGTTTCATCCCTTGAATCTATGGTGGCCTTGTGACTCACTTTAACGAACTATAGAAATGATCCCTGAAAGTATAGTCTTGTGACTCACTTTAATTAATGAAGTGTGCTCAGCATCTAAGCCTTAGGAAGATCTAGTAGTTTCCACATTTGTACTCTTGGGAGTTCTGAGCCACCATATAAAAAACTCTGGCTACTTTGAACTGAATAGAACACATTGAGAGGCCATGTGAAGTGAGAGAGTATTAAGACTACATGGAGAGAGGGAGAGCCAGGCATCCTAGTGTCCCAGCTGATCCTAGTCCTCAACCACCCTAATGTTTGAGTGCAGGCATGCGAGTAACTGCTGGTAAGACCAGCAGAAGAGCCATCTAGCTGAGTCTAGCCTGGATTGTGAAATTGTGAACAAATAAAATATTTATTGCTTTGGGGAAGATAACTGAAATGAAACATGAATGTTGTATCACTCATAAGGTGTGTATTCCAGGCTCTTCTTGAACACATTATAGCATTTAAACTCACTCATAATATACAGTTAGGTAAGACTAAAATATTTGAGTAGCCCCTCAGACTTATGATTTTTGTAGTCTACTTATAAAAGACAATGTCATTTCTTTACTTCAAGCACCAACATCAATAGTTGCTGTCATCAGATGAAAGCTATCACTAAGGAACAAAATTTTCATCTTGTTAAGGATTTCTGTATAGATGTAGGAGAGAACAAAGCCACTGACATGTGGTTGACAGGTGGAGCTAGGGTCATTCACTAGCTAAGCACATTTTCATTGCCCTCTGTTCTTGTAGCATGGGCAATGCAGTCTTGTGCCTTAGCCAAATTACAAATTATAAATGTCATGGGTATTCAGGGTGGCTCAGGAATAGTTGGAACCATAAATATGAAACCCACAAATGAAAAGTATAGTAAACTGGCATAAGTGTAATTATTATCTACTTAATATAATTGTCTTTTCCTCCCCAATCTTCTTGTAGCAGAATTTATTTTGCATATGGGAAATCCATTTTGGATGGGTATTGTGGAGATGACCCCTCCTCCTTGCGACAGGGTTGGGCACATGATCCAGTCTGGCCATTCAGCAAATGTTGGCACAGCATTTGGTGGTTAGCAGTTGATGGAAGTCATGTACTCTTTCCCCCATAAGCTGACTCCCAGATAGTACCCTACAATGAAAGCAAGTCTTAGACTAAGTACTACAAAATATACACGTGTTTATTAACAAGCAGCCTCAAACACAGCATTCTGCAGTTCAGGGAAGTTCCATTCTTTCCTAGATACTTAAAATAGCATCTTGCATGGGAGTCCTTTGTGGATGCCACATATTCTGATAGTAGGACAGTTCAGCCCATAAGTAGACCTGGTAACAGGTTCTCCTTGAACTGGAGAGATGCAGGTCAGGGAGGGTTCCATTCCTCAAGTTTGACTGTGGCATTAGACTGCTTGTCTTGCCAGGTTCTCATGCAAGTGTGGTGGGGCTTCCGCAGCTTTCCCAACCATTTACTATGAATAGTATTCATCTCAACTATTACACTATAACATTTTCCTAACATTGTTTATGTTAATTAGAAAACACTCTATGTGTAAATTCTGAGCACTATATCATGACATCCTTTGCTGAATATTTTCTGTTTGCCTGCTCAGATTCCATCCTCTACCCTTTCTCTCTCTGCTCTGTGGCACAGGAGGCTGACCTGTATGGATATATGAGTGAGTTCCTGTATGTAGCTTCTGGCTCCCAGTTTGGTTAGACTAATGGTGAGCCCATCAAGTGACTGAGAGAGGAGAGTGAAGTTAAGGTATTTATTCTCCCAACTCTATCCCTCTAGGGCTTACTCAAGCTGGCTGTGACCCATCTTGAAGGTCACAGCTTCTGTCAAGGTGGCACACTCTACATGACTTTCTCCTTTCAGGTTCTGGTAACTGCTTCTTTCTCTCATACCTTTTGGTGCAGAGTGGTAGCAGCCCTGTTGTTACTAGATCTCAAGTGCTGTACTATCCTTTGAGATTTCCCTACATCCTATCCATACCTTTGTAAACCATACCTTTATTAAACCCTCCTTGAACTATCTTAATTTGAGTGGGCTACCTTTTTCCTGCTGGAACCTTGGGAAGGTGCTGATGCTTGATTAGAGTACTTCTGTGGCAGTTAATCACTCCTTGGGTGCTGATTCCAGATTAGAAGATTTCAAATGCTAATCCTTAGGGTGGAGATTATACTTGATTTACATACATATTTCACATGCTTCATACTAAAACATTTAAAAAATAAAACGTCACATAGACCATTTAACACAAAGCTTTATGGCAACAGTGATTGGTTCAAAGATTACAACCCTAGATAGACCAATGGACTCTTCCCCAGGAATTTTTGGTAGGATAAATAGTAAATGCTGTGATTACTAGATATAACAGAAAGTAAGTCTCAAAATTCTAATGGTTATATCTGTCACCTAGACAAGAAAGTTTACCAGAGATTGAAAGTCAGTAAGAGAAAGAACTGAGAGACAGATGGAAAGGGATGAATTCTTGGTTATACAGGGTGGGGCCAAAGTAGGTTTACAGATGTGAGTACATGAAACAGTTTATTTATTTTTTTAAAGATTTTATTTATTTATTTTCAGAGAGAGGAGAAGGGAGGGAGAAAGAGCAACGTATGGTTGCCTCTCACATGGCCCTCATTGGGGACCTGGCCCGCAACCCAGGCATGTGCCCCGACTGGGAATCGAACCGGGACCCTCTGGTTCCCAGCCCGCGCTCAATCCACTGAGCTACACCAGCTGGGCTGAAACAGTTTATTTTTTGTTATTTACCAATTATTTATTATTTTCCATATGAACAACTGTAAACCTATGTTGGCCTTGTCCTGTATTATTGGATCCAGCTATGCCTGAAGCTGTGGTTTTCTTTTTGAATCTCTCAGTTATGAGAGGAAAATTTTTTGTTTGTGTATCTAAGCTGATTTGAATTGGGGTTTATTTTACTTGCAACCAAATGAGTCTTGGCAAATACATCAAGGGTCTATTTCATAATGTTCTATATCTTTTGGAGAAAAGGCTGTACCTGCATAGTACCTGAAGTGAATTCAACCACTGCAATCAGCTGTTAGATTTTGACAGAAGAGATAGAGATGTCATGAAAGAAAGGTACCCAGGCTACCCAGGCTGGGGTTTGGCAGGCTAGTGAGATAATCAGGAATTTGTACGTTGAGACTTCAACGTTGCCAGTCCAAAAAATTGTTTGTTAGTGTGACTGAGGCTAACCAAGTTTGGGTGGGGGTTGGCTTCTGTGAGCCAGTCTCACAGAGACTGATACATAAATCTAAAGTGAATTCACACAAAAAAATCTAACTGCTGAGCAGACCAAAATTTTATGTCTCACATTTGTGTGGTTTCTCTGTTTTGGTGAATCTATTTAAAATGCCAAATTATTATCTAGAAGTCTAATTGGAGAGCAAGGAATGAGAGCTGGGAAAGCAGGGAGTGAAGGCATGGGGTGGGGGTGCAGGAGCAGGAAAGAGAGAGGTCAATTGCATGAGTGCAATGGAGAGTGTCCTTAAGCTCTGACTACCTGAGCAACCCACCCTAAGTTAGGGGTTGTATTAATTCTCTGTGGCCTCTATAAGAAATCACCACAAACTGGATGGCTTAAAACATGAGATGTTTTTTCCCTCACAGTTCTGCAGGCCAGAATTTCAAAATCATTATCATGGGGGCAAAATTAAGGTATCAGCAAGCCACACTCCCTCTGAAAAGGCTATAGGGAAGAATCTGTTCCTTGACTCCTCCAGCTTCTAGTGGCTGCTTGACATTCTTTGGCTTGTAGCCATATCACTCTAATCTCTGCTTCTACCTTTGCATCAATTTCTCCTGTGTGTGTGTCAAATCTGCCTCTGCTTCTCTCTTATAAAGATACATGTGATGGCATTCAGGGTCCGCCTGGATAATGCAAAATAATCTTTCCCATCCAAGATTCTTAAGTTAATCACAAAGTCAATTTTGCTCATACAAGGTAACATCACAGATTCCAGGGATTAGGACTCCTATATCTTTGAGATAGGGGGACATTTTGTGACCTACCACAGGGTATATCTGTTGAGTAGGGTGGATGCCCATTTTGGCTGTTCAGGGCCATTTTACCCCTGCATGGTTGTAGAGACATTAACTGATTCTTGCTTTCTGATTCTTTTTTTTTTTCTAGGCTCCAATCTGAGCATCCTTCTGCTATTAAAAAAAAAATTTAAGCAGAGGACAATCTGATCAGTTTTTTAAAGTTGTAGTCATATTACTTGAGAACATTCTGAAAATCTTTTTGATGGGATGTGTCTTCAAATATAAGTTTACAGGGTCTATATAGGTTATTTTCGTGAATACTGATCACAACTGTTACTTAACCTCATGCCTTTCCAGGCGTACCTAATTGTCACCCTTCCATATATTGACTGCAATTGATACCTTGGAATATTCAATAACAAAATCTCTTCCCATCCATTCTGCCTTCTCCTGCCTCCCTACCACAACACACACACATGCACATAGTTTCTTATGATTCTGGAAACTTTTCCCACTTCTGTAATTCTTTTGGCTTGTTTAGCTCTAGCCAGAATTGCATTTTCACCTCTTATTAAATGTCAACATGAGTAAGATTTAGATTGTTTAACACTCCCAGCTAGTTTTGAATGACTTAGGACTACAAGCATATGAAACAGTCATACTTGTTATGTTTTCATTTTCTCCTACTTAGCACAGAACACTTAAGATACCAATGAGCTGGGCAGCTTTCAGAAAGATTCAAGTCATCCCTTTAACTTTGGCAAGCATGATAGCCATGAGGGAACTGCCAGTCTCTGCAAATTGAAAGGGTAGAAAACAGAAGCCATGAATTTGACAAGCTCTTTATGTTCCATGTATGAAAGTTGACAATAGGGAAATGTTGATTAAATGCTTATTTGTGCTGTTATTGGCTTTCAGAAGAACATATTTCATTCCATTCAGATTTTAGACTACTCTTTTTGGGACTCATACTTCCCTTGATCAACACAGGGAAGATTTGATTCAATATTCAATGTGTAAACACATGGCTCAGTGTCAGAGATGACCACTTCTGGTCACCAGGCCCCAGCTGAATGCAGCATCTCCATTCAACAGAGGTCTTTGTATTATTGGTTTACAAAGACTGAGGACTTGAACTAATTTTTATTCTCTCTTTTACTATATACTGTTGTATGTATTAATGACTTAAATCATATTCAGATTACTTTGGAATGCATAGTTTTACCTGTTGACAAAAAGCAACTTCTAGAGAGAGCTTATCTGATGCTTTCTTCTTGCTTAAAATGTTAATCTGTGGCTCCTTGTGACTTGCAGATAAAGACTGCACCTGTTTTTCCATATTCATGTTTCTCTGCCACCTGCCCCAGGAAACTGCTCCAATCTTATCAGTACTAACCATTTGCTACTATGTAATAATCCCTGAATATTAATTTCTATTTCTTTCACCCCTCTTCCACCTTCTCTCCCTCCCTCCCTTCCCTTCCCTCTTTCCTCTCCATTCCTTTCTTCCTTCCTACTTACAGTATTTATAATGGTGGATGAATCACTCAACTTTGCTTGAGGAGGTCAAAGTCTTCAGGAAAATGCTGACTTGTACCCTGAGCTTTGAAGGATATTCAGAGTTCACCAGGTAGACAAAGCCAAGGTGTTTATTGTTGGCAGAGGCAACAGCACCAATAGAAGAGCAGAGTGAGAAACACCACACCTTTCCTCCCTCCTTCCTCCCTTTTACATATATTTACTGAATGCCTCTGAGGGGTGAACACCACTCTAGGCCCCAGAGATACAGCACTAAACAGGAATGACAAATATCCTGGCATAGGGCAACTTATCTGTTAGTGCTGGAATGGCACGTGATTTACTAACAGCAGCATGTCTTAAAAATGTGTCCAGGGGCACCCTTGTCCCATGAGATATTTCGCAAAAATGTCCAGGAAATGTTATATTGTGAATACTCCCTCCTGAAGGAGATATACCAGGACAATCTATAACTTCACAGTCAAAGCCCTTTTATCTTCATTTACTCAGTGTTTCCCAAATACGCTTAACCAGGGGAGACTTGTTTTGAGTAACAGTTATTAATATCACACAAAGCTAATTTTTTAAAGGAGTGTCTGCAGGGAATACTCCAGTGTTCCATTTTTCCAACCTTTTTGCCAATTATATCAGTTGCTTATTTTCATAATAATGCTGCATAAAAACAGTTACAAAAACAATGGCACACAACAATAAGTACTTAGTGCCCATACATCCGGGGTGCTGATATTGGCTGAACTGGCTCATGTGCCTGGGGGCTGGCTGGGACAACTGGGGTGAATTGGTTTTGCCCCACTTGTCTCTCAGTGTCCTGCAGACTAACTCCAGCATATTTTCCTGGTGGTGACTGAGGTATAAAAGACAAGTGGAACTGTGTAAGGAATCTTTTAGACTCTTGCTTGTGAAGTCTTTTAATGTCCCAATGTCCAAAGCAAGCCACATGGCCGAGTCCAGAATCAAATGGCCAGGGAAGTGGGAAGGGGGCTACAAAATTACGTGACAAAGGGTGAGGATACAGGAGGGGGGAAGAATTGGAGTCATTTTGTAAAAGGCCTACCTATTTAAGGCCCCAGCTCAGGTAGCCCCTCTTCCATGAAGCATTTTCTGACTTCCATACCCATTTTCTGCTTCTGAGATTCCCCACTGCACATCAAGTTCTGACTCAAAGTTCAGCATTTTCTACAACTCTCTTCAATTCTCAGTTTGCTTCACATTGGTTTCCCCAATTAGATGACAAATCCCTTAGGATAGAGAGCATATTTTACACTTCATTTTTATTTCCCACACCACCTAACACAGTGCTAGGTACACAGGGGACATTTACAAAGATGAATTAATTGGTATCAGAAGTCTTACAGATGCAGGGGAGCCAGGTATCCAGGTCAGGCTGGTGGGTGCCTAGGGGGCTCCCCCAGAATGCCCATGCTACTCAGGTGCTACCACTCAGGTTTTTACCCAACTATAGGACTTGGACCAGCTCTCGTTGGAGTGGGCAGTTAGCGGGGTGGGTCTTGAGTCAGAGAAATGCCAGAAAAGCCTCACAGCAGAGCCGGAAATTGCTCTTGTGTGTGTGCTTCTTTGCTCTTGTTGTGTTCTCAGCCCTTGCAGGGACTTTAACCACTTCCCCTGAACTTCAGGCCATATGCAAACCTCATCTCTCTTGTGGTAGTGGTCCTCCTAAATTCGGGCCACTCAGCTAATTCCTTCCGGTCTCATTGTGGTCTTCCTGTCTTTTCTGACTATGAGGGCCTGAAGGCCTGCTGTCAGTTTCTCTCCCAGGCCAAGCTGTATTTCTGACCACACAGTGATGTGGTTGGAGAGGAGAGTGGTGGTGTAAGAAAAGCACTCTTGGGCTGTGCTCCTCCAAATGACCATGGACCAGCAGCTGGGGGCTACCCCAGTGTTCAGTGGTAGCCCCCAGGTGATAGCCTAACCGAGGGCTCCAGTTCCCTAAGGGCTGGTTAGAAAAGCAGACTCTCTGGAACCAGACTCTGCATTTTAACCAGACCCTGCATTTTAACCAGACCCCTGGAAGCCCAGCTATTTCTGAGAAGCACCAGCACCTGGTCACGGCTCCCCAGACCTGTGGTCAAGTCATTACGCTTCTTTGTTTCTCACTTGTAAACTGAAGGAGTTGGACAAACTGAAATCCCCGATGTCAAATTAGATGCATTTATTTATGCTTGCAGTAATTCAGATTACTTTGTCAGGTAAGTATAAAGGTTTGGAAACTTCCAGAAAATTATATTCTGTACAAAATCAAGAACTTTTAGAGCTGGAACTTATTAAGCATTTCCTCTAGTTCCCTGTTTTTTACAGAAAAGGAAACAAGGCGTATAGCCACTTGGCAACAAGCCTTGCTGGAGACAGTGTCTATCTCCTACTGTCTGGACCCTCACTGAGTGAAGTGTGGTCTTTGGTCCAGGAGCATCACTGCCATCTGGGCACGTGTGACAAATGCAGATTCTTGGGTCCCAGCCCAGAACCTCTGAGTCAGAATCTGCATTTACAAAACTCTCCAGGTGATCTGTATGCACAGCCAAGTTTGTGGAACCCTGAGCTCAGTAACCCAGTCAGTGGGAATGCTTGAAGACAACTGAGACCCAGAACAGAAGTGTCATTTCACGAGCAGTAAGAGCACAGAAAGCAGTAGAAGCAAAGAAACCTGAATTTTAAAGCTCAGTTTGACACTTCCAGCCTTGTAATTTTCAGGAAGTTACTTAACCCTTTCTGAACTTTAGTTTCCTTTTCTGTAAAATATGTAAAGCCCAACACTTCGAAAGTGCTTAGTAAATGTTAGCACAACAGGGTTAATTTTAATCTAAAATTAAAAGCACAGATTCTGCAACCAGACTGCCTGGATTTATAATCATTCCTATCTGTGTGACCTTTATCAAGTCACTTAACCCCTCTGTGCCCCAGATTCCTCATCAGCAAAATGGGAATAATGACAGGGTTGTGAGGACAATTTCATAGGTTAATACTTGTAATGCATTTAAAGGTTGTCTGGCATATAGTAAGAGTTAAGTGTCTGTTGAAAAATGATCATATTGTTATTTGATAGACTTGGTGAAAGGAGGAAATTCAGGCATATGTATTTTTTTTTAGCTTCAACAGGAGAAGAGTCTGTTTCTCCCTCATATAAAGGACATCAGGAAGTATGCACCCCCATGCTGGCTCTCTGGTATTACCAGGAGGATCCAGACCCCTATCTTCTTACTTTGCCACCCTCATGATGTACATTTGATCCTCATGGTTGAGGATGGCTTCTGCTGCACCAGTTCTCATACCATGTGCCAAGACAGCAGAATGAAGATGAGGCTCTGTGTTAGTTACATATTGCTGCATAACAAGTTACTCTAAAATGTAGGGGCTGGAAATAACAAACATTTATTATCTCAGTGGGTCATAATTGGGAGCAGCTCAGCTGTGCGATTGTGGCTCAGGGTCTCACAGGCTGCAAGTAAGGTAGCGGCTGGGGTGGCAGTCATCTCAAAACTCAACTCAGGAGAATCTGCTTCTGAGCCCTCTCATGTGGTTGTTGGCAGTGTTCAGAAGGTCCCCCTCCAAGCTCACTTATGTGAGTCTGTCCACAGAGTTGCTTTGTGACTTGGCAGCTGGCTTCTCCCATTAGAGGTTCAGCCCACACTTAAGCAGAGGAAATTGCACAAGGGCCTGAATCCCAGGAAGTAGGCCATCTTAGAGGCTGTCTACCACAGGCTCTTCCCATTGACGCACCTTCCTTCAAGCAGCCCTCCTGGAGTTCCTTATGGCTCACAGGCTAGAACTTAGTCACATGGCCATAATAAGTTAAAAAAGAGGCTAAGAAATATAATCTTCCAGTTAGAATGTATTTCCACCCTGAATTAAAACCAGAGTTTCATTACTAAAGGAAAAAGAGGGAATGGCTAGTTCATTTTCTATAGCCTTTCTATAGAGTGGTTGGTCCCAAAGTCTGGTTTCCTGACCTTCAGCATTGGTACCATCTGGAAACTGGTTACAAATGCAAATGCTTGAGTCTCACCCTAGATCTGCTGACTCAGAAATTTTGGAGGGGTGGGTAGACTCTGTTTGAACAAGCTCTCCAGGGAATTTGGATGCAGGCCCAGGTGTGAGAACCACTGCTATAGAGGAAAAGTTAGCTGACATTCATCAGGATGTTCTACACCAATAACTTGGGGTTTTCTTTAGTGAGCATCAATCATGACCTGGGAGGCTTTTAAAGATGAGGTGGGCACTATATAAGGATTTAATTACACTCCACTTTGTTGTTTACATCTTGATATTGCATACAATTTTATCAGGTAATAAACTCCATTGTTCACATAAAGCAAAGGAGATTCCTGGTGGCTGGAAATCCTGGACCTAAATACTAGAACCATGGTAGAGTTATGTAAAGGGCCACTTAAATAATTGAAGCCAATAATCCAGTGAAGCTGAATTTTTTAATTAAAACTCAGGAAATGATAAATGAGGGCAGGCTGGAAAAATGGGTGCTATGGTCTGAATGTTTGTGTTCCCACTCAAATTCAGATGTTGAAACCTAACTCCCAAGGTGATGGTATTAGGAGGTGGTGCCTTTGGGAGGTGATTAGGTCATGAGGGCTCTGCTCTCATGATTAGGATTAGTTGCCTTATGAAAGAGACCCCAGAGTGCCTCTTTTTCTTTCTACCAAGTGAGATTACAGCTAGAAGGCACCAGGTATGAGCCAGGAAGTGAGATCTCACCAGGCATGAAATCTGCCAGCACCCTGATCTTGGCCTTCTAGCCTCCAGATGTGACAAATAAATTTCTGTCATTTGTAAGCCACCCAGATTATGGTATTTTGTTATAACAGCCTAAATGGACTGAGACAATGGGAGACAAATAATCCACAAGGAGATTGTTAGGAGGCAGTCGCATGGTATGAAAGACAGAACATGGTCTGTGGCCCAATTCCATTTGTCTATGAGCCCAAATTTCAGTAAGATTCAGGATCTCTGAGCTCCATTTTTCTCCTAAAATGGGTATAGTAATAGGTACAGGTAGATGAGAGAAAATTATCTGATGTTCTCCATCTAAAGCCACGAGCTCTATCCCTGGCACATAGTAGGAGCCAACAATATGATGTGGTCTCCCTTCTTTCCCTTTATCTAAATAATATGCAGAGAGATGATTCATAGTCATAATACTTTTAAGCAGTTAAAGAACTTGCAAGGAAATAAGGTATTCTAGAGTTGGTTCTGATTTCCTTGAAAATCTGTATTTTCTTTTGTTTTATTTTATCTCATTTCTCTCATTATGCCAGTCTACAGCAAGTTATATGATTCTTGTTCCATTTGGTGTTTATTGCCAATCTTTATTTTTTCCTTATTGTTGCTACATTGCTTTTCTTGCAAATGGATTTTGTCATTTAAACACTCTGGTTCTTTTTTGTTTTCTTTTGTTTGGGCTCTCCTTTGAATTAAATGTTCCTGACAGCTTCTTGCTTCTGAAGAGCTGAGGGGATCAGTCAGAATGCATCATTTCAGGTGTGTCTCTACCAGAGGAAGGAACTATGGCCTCAACTTCAGGGAAATAGCTCCCACCTTGGAGGCCCAGGGAAAAAAGGAGGCCGCTGGAAATAAGAAAACCTAGGAACTGAGGGGAGGGGCCTACATGCTGCAACTCAGACCTCTGAGGAGGGGTAGGGCTTGTCTGGTACTGACATCTGTAAGCTCAGACCCCTGAGTAGGGGGGAACATCTTGCTGGTAGAGCTGAACAGCAAGCAACTGGCCAAGCAGAAACAAGGTTTGTAGGGTCCCAGCCTTGATATCTAATTGGAATTAATGTTTTACCCCAAACTATTTCATACCTTCATTCAAATGAGAATACAGGAAGGGGACCCATTTATGCCAATTTCAAGTGACTCCTATGTCCTTGAAGATGATGCTGAATTGATAACTATCATTTTGTGACAAGCCCACAGGGTATTTGCTCACAAATTTTCTGTTTAAGGGGTGAGGAAGAATCCCAAACACACTCATGAGCGCCACATAGACTTTCAGTGCCATATCTACATTTTTAAAGAGGATCATCTTGCCAGATTGGTTTGAGGAGAAAGTAGATTGTCCCCAAACACCCTGAATTATAAGACCACACTTTAGAAATAGAAGGTATAACAAACAGGGTGGAGGCCTTGGTCAGAAAGTAAAAATCTGGGAACATCTTGAAAAAAACAGCAACTAAAGAATGAACTCAAAGCAACGGTGGCCAGCAACAGCTCTTGGCTGCTTGCTGTGGGATCTCAGGTTAGTGCTCAGCCCAGTAGCTACTGTGGTGGACCCAGCCCCCAAATTCCCTCTGCAGCAGGCATTTGAAACTGACCTTATGCCTCCTTATCACAAGTGAGTGCTCACAAAGAGTGGATGCAAAGGTGAGCAAGCAGTTAAAGATAAATGTGTGATTCCAATCCCTCAAGTTTCAAAATAGAAGCTATATCTTGACTAGGTCATTAATGCTTTTCATGATGGTTTCCATAGGAAAACCTTCCTCTTGGCATTTGAAGTTAAAGGGTTTCAATCCCTTCCCATGTTCATATACTAGGAATATTGTTTTTTAAAATTACTTTATTGTTCTTCAATTACAGTTTTCTGCATTTTCCCTCCCCTCCCCCCTCCCCTAGGAATATTGTTTTATGTATGTTCACCACAGCCTTCTGAAATAGGAGCAAGACTGACTTTTTTGTGTCAGATTTGGCAAAGGAGAAAACTTGATAGATATAGAATTTCCAGGATGCCAAGGTGGCAAAATTGTGATCTAGTGCCTGGCCCAGAAAGATAAATGTTCCAAAGACCCTGGAAATATGGCTGCTGGATTCTGGGGTCCATTGCTTTACATCAGGGTTCAGCAAATTTGCTCTGTAAAGGGCCTGGAAGTAAATATTTTTTGCTTTGTGGACCATATGGTCTCAGTCGCAACTACTCCACTCTGCCGTTATGGCATGAAAGCAGTCCTAGTGTGTAAACAAACACAGTAGCCTGTCTTCCAACAAAACCTTACTTATGAAAACATGCAGAGGGCTGAATTTGGCCAGAAGGCTGTAGTTTGCTGACTCCTGCTTTAGACCAATGGTAGAAGTAGAACACACGATGCATGTACTTGATTTAATTCTTATAGGGACAGAGAAGGACAAAGACTATAAGATAGAAAGGAAGATGGCAGGTGGAGGGTAGACACAGGCAGGTGGGAATAGGAGAGCTGGGTGAGGAGGAGCAGGAGATAGATGAAATTGATGGAAGGAGACAACAGGTGAAAAGAAAAAGAAGGGATACCTATTAAAACAACTTCAATTTTTTGGACAACAATAAAAGAAAAGTGAATTTTTTTCTCATTTCATTTTAAAAAATGTTGCTCAATTACAGTTCTCCCCATTTCCTCCCTATCACTCTACCTTGCCTTATCCACCCCCACCTTCCACATTCAATCCCCCTCCCATTGTCTATGTCCATGGGTCCTTCATAAATGTTCTGTGACTTGACCCTTCCACTTCTTTCCCCTGTTATCCCCCCCTCTCCCCTCTGATCACTGTCAGTTTGTTCTTTATTCCCATGTCTCTGGTTCTATTTGCTTGCTTGTTTGTTTTCTTGATTAGGCTCCACTTATAGGTGAGATAGATATGGTATTTCTCTTTCACTGCCTGGCTTATTTCACTTAGCATAATGCTCTCCAGTTCCATCCATGCTGTTGCGAAGGGTAGGAGCTCCTTCTTTCTTTCTTTCTGCTCTGTAGTATTCCATTGTGTAAATGCACCACATTTTTTTGATCCACTCATTTACTGACAGGCACTTAGGCTGTTTCCAGCACTTGGCTATTGTAAATTGCGCTGCTATGAACATTGGGGTGCATGGGTTCTTTAGATTTGGTGTTTCAGGATTCTTAGGGTATAATACCAGCCGTGGAATCTCCAGGTCAAAAGGCAGTTCCATTTTTAGTATTTTGAGGAAATTCCATACTATTTTCCACAGTGGCTGCATCAGTCTGCATTCCCACCAACAGTGTACTAGGGTTCCCTTTTCTCCACAACCTTGCCAGAACTTGTTGTTTGTTGATTTGTTTATGATGGCCATTCTCACCGGTATGAAGTGGTATCTAATTATAGTTTCAATTTGCATTTCTCTGATGGTTAGTGATGCTGAGCACCCTTTCATACATATCTGGACCTTCTGTATGTCCTCCTTGGAGAAATGTCTATTCATGTCCTTTGCCCATTTTAAAACTGGATTGTTTGTCTTCCTGGTGTGGAGTCATGTGAGTTTTTAACATATTTTGGAGATCAAACCCTTGTCTGAGGTATCATTGGAAAATATTTTTTCCCATATGGTTTGTTCCCTTTACATTTTGATGATGTTTTCTTTAGCCATGCAGGGCCTTTTAATTTGAAGTAATCCCATTTGTTTATTCTTTCCTTTATATCCCTTGCTCTAGGGGATATATCAGTGAAAATATTGCTGCATGGAATATCTGAAAATTTCCCGCCTATGTTCTCCTGTAGGACTATTATGGTGTTGCGACTTATATTTAAATCTTTTATACATCTTATGTTTATTTTTGTGTATGATGTGAGTTGGTGGTTGAGTTTTATTTTTTCCATGTATCTTCCCAGATATCCCAACACCATTTGTTGAAGAGGCTATTTTTACTTCATTTTATGCTCATGTTCCCTTTTTAAAATATTAATTGACCATAGAGACATGGGTTTACTTCTGGGCTCTCTATTCTGTTCCATTGATCTATGCGTCTGTTCTTATGACAGTACCAGACTGTCTTGATTACAGTGGCCTTGTAATACAGTTTGATATCAGGTATGGCTATCCCTCCTACTTTGTTGTTCTTTCTCAAAATTGCTGAGGCTATTCAAGGTTGTTTATGGTTCTATATAAATTTTTGAAATGTTTGTTCTATATCTGTAAAATATGTCATTGGTATTTTAATAGGGATTGCATTGAATCTATAAATTGCTTTGGGTAGTACAGATATTTTGATGATGTTAATTCTTTCAATCCATGAACATGGTATATGCTTCCATTTATTTGTGTCTTCCTTTCTTTCTTCAGTGTTGTCTAGTTTTCTGAGTATAGGTCTTTTATGTCCTTGGTTAAATTTATTCCTAGGTACTTTATTTTTCTTGTTGCTATAGCAAATAAAATGTTTTCCCTGATTTCTGTTTCTGATATTTCATTGTTGGTGTACAAAAATGCCTTCAATTTCTGAATATTGATTTTGATTTCTGAATACCATATCTCACTGTTTTGCCAAATTCATTTATTAGGTTGAGTAGTTATTTGGTGGAGTCTATTGGGTTTTCTATGTACACTATCATGTTGTCTGCAAACAGTGACAGTTTTATTTCCTCCTTTACAGTTTGGATGCCTTTTATTTCTTTTTCTTATCTGATCACTGTGGCTAGATCTTCTAATACTATGTTGAATAGAAGTGGTAAAAGCAGTCACCCTTGTCTTGGTCCTGATCTTAGAGGGAAAGTTTTTAGTTTTTCCCTGTTGAGTATGATGTTGGCTGGAGGTTTTTCATATATGGTTTTTATTATATTGAGGTATGCTCCATCTACTCCCACTTTGCCAAGTGTTTTTTATCATAAATGGGTGTTGTACCTTATCAAATGCTTTTTCCACATCTATTGATATGGTCATGTGATTTTTGTCTTTGCTTTTGTTTATGTGATGTATTATGCACATTGATTTGTAAATATTGTACCATTCTTGCATCCCTGGGATGAATCCCACTTGATCATGGTGTATGATCTTTTTAATGTATTGCTGGATATGGTTTGTTAATATTTTATTGAGGATTTTAGCATCTATGTTCATTGGCCATATTGACCTGTAGTTTTTTTTCTTTATCTGTTTTGGGGATCAGGATGATGCTCACCTCATAAAAAGAGTTTTGGATTCTTTCCTCTTCTTGGATTTTTTGGAATAGTTTGAGAAAGATAGGGGTTAGGTCTTCCTTAAACGTGTGGTAAAATTCTCCTGTGAAACAATCCGGTCCAGGACTTTTGCATGCGGGGAGTTTTTTGATTACTGCTTCAATTTCACCAGCTGTTATTGGTCTGTTCAGGCTTTCTGCTTCTTCTTCATTCAGTTTTGGAAGATTATATGTTTCTAGAAATAGAAAAGTGAATTTTGAACCTTCCCCAGGACTGTGTGAAATCCAATGAAATTTTATCACAGATTTTACACATGAGATGAATTATTTTTTCTCAAACCATTTTATTTTCAAATGGCAAGCTTAATCAGAGCCGGCAAAGTGAAGTTTGTGATATGAGATCACTGTCAAGTTATGCCTCTGTAAAAAGAATTGTCCAACTAACTCTGTCAGCTTGCTAACAAAAATTTAGAAATATATAATTTATGACCAGGAATGATGAAATCTAGAAAATATTTCCTATGAAAAATATGTTTTAGCTGCCTGAGATTAAAAAAACAAGTCCTTTGTTATTAATACACTGATGCTATGATGTCTTTAATATTTTAGATATTAAGGAACTTTTTGTAGGTGTCAAGTGCTTAGTACCTCTAAAGCTTTCATAAAGTTTTGGACACAGTTCTTACTGTTTTGCAAACATATCCCCTTTCTACATAGTTTGAAAGATGACTTCGGGTCTCTTTAAAGAAACTTTCTTCTTCATAGTTTCCTTATTGTCTTTATTGTTTTCCTGTGCCAGCAAGAGAACTATCTGAGCCAGCAGCACAAAGACTTAAAAACATTTGAAGAAGCAATTCATGTTGCTACTTTAGACAATGTGTTTTTCTAAAAACACAGGAATCTGGGGGCTGTGAGATTGCATGAATTTGGACAGTGAGCCAAATCAATAGGACATTTATCATGGTTTTACTTCTTCACTTTAGAATTTTGGAGTATCCCATGTGTCCAGAAGTCCTGTGGGTGTTGATGTCTCCTTTTACTAGGGGTAGTGAGTGCAGTGGTTATGGGCACTGGCGACCACCTTGTTTTTTGAATGAATTAATGCATAAATACATCTCTAAACCAATTTAAATTATTGATCAGTTAAACTGAAGTGTTGTACGGCTGAAACAGTGATGGAGATATGCTGGTCACATTTTATTTTATTTTTACTGACATCCATTAATAAGATTATATATGTTTGAGGTATACATTTCTGTGATACATGATCTGTATATTATATTTTGTGTTCACCACCGAAAGTCAAATAATCTTCCGTAACCATATATTTTATCCCCTTTACCCTTTACTATCCCCCAACCCCTTCCCTCTGGTAAATACCACACTGTTGTCTGTGTCTATGAGTGAAACGCTGATGTAGATATGCTGACCACATTTTAAAGTAAACAGGATTCATTCATTTCTATAAAATTTTCATTGTTTCACAAAGTACCTTCTATTTTGTAAATGTACCAAGCCCTCTTTTCAAATCAATTGACCACAGATTTCACAATCCTTTAAAATAAAGCTCTATAATCTAAGATGTAATTCCTTCTGGTTTATTATCATTCATTTAAATTTTAAAACAGAATCTGTTTACACTAACTTATTTAGCATTTAGTGATTACGAGAGAACTATGGGGATGACAGGAGAAAAAGAATGACAGGAGGCAGTGCTAACATCTTGGAACCATATTCTCTGCCTCACAAATGTAGATACCCCATAGCAAATGTCCTTTAAATATAGTAACTTAGAAGTATACATTTATTGACAGTTTTATTGTTTATTATGACTATTAGAGCTTCTAATAATAATTGTAAGTTTCACTTAGGGACAAATGGAAAAAACCAACAAACCCAAAGTACACCCCCAATGCCCAAAGTTTGAAGCTCAGACTACCCATTTTATTAATGGTTTTGCCTTGAGTTGAATGGGGCCCAGCCAGGGTGGTTTCAGCATTGAAGTTGTATGTACTATAATTATAGAAAAGTATATGTATACTATAAGCCACGGAGCATAAGCTGTGCCTGGATTTCCAGACATTACTTGGCACTCTGGAATTTAAGAGAACAAGAGAGGCAACATAAATAGTAGAGGTGTCATGTGGAGCCCCTGCATGAAGCAGGTTCCTGTCAGCTGAGGTTAAGACTAACTAAATGTCAGTCAGTGGATCAGGCAGTCCTATTCTCTTTCTAATGAGAAGCAACTATTGATTTCTATGAAGGCCTCTTTTGGCTGATGGACATGGGAGTGGGCTGTGAATTTCATCTTCATTCCCAAGAGGTACAGAGAGGAGGAGCTTAGAAACCAATTAAGAAAGGCTTTAATGCCCATTAACAGATAATGACAACAGCAATTTACCATGTATTAAGCACCTAAGAGGTCCCAGGCACTTTACCTATATTGTAGCAAATTCTCCTAACAACTTGGTATGGTAGAGATTCCTAGGCTCAATTTATAAACAGGGAAACCAAGGCTCAGAGACATCAAGAAACTGGCCCAAAGTCACACTGCTACCAAATGTCTCTTAGGATTGGAACCTAGTCTCTCTGCCTCCAAAGTCACAAGTTTTCCACTTGGCCAAGCTGCCTCCTAGAGTTTGCTCTCTAAGGAAATTGCTAGTGCTTTGGTGACTTACTGCTATGACAGCCTCAGATAATACCTGGATTTCTTGCTTTTTTAAACTGAGATATTTGCGCCACAAGGCCTATGCGGTGACGTGCCAGGATAAGCAGAACCACATAATAAACTTGATACATCTTTAATGTCAAGTAATTCATGATGCATATTTCTAAAAAAATAAAAATTTTAGGACAACAAATTTAAAAACGAAAAACAACCAGAACTGTCAGAAAATCAAAGTGTATGGAAGTCCAAAAACCAAGGGGTTAAAAAAGAAACATTCATCCAGACACATAGGAAGGGCGGAGATGGGCAGCCAGGCTGAACAGGATAGATGGCAAGGTGACTGATGGGGCCAGTGAGGCAGCAGCTGGTGGACCATGCACTCTCACATTTGTGAGCAGATAAGTCGGGAGAAACAACTGGAGGGCAAGACAAACTGTTCAACCTATGATTCCAGCGCAGGAAACTAAAGCCTCAAAACATCTGGTTGTAAAAACCTGTGGGGGTTGCGGTGGCAGGACACACTCCCAGCCTCATGGGAGAGTTTGTTGGAGAGACCCACGGGGTCCTTGAATGTACACAAACCCACCCACTTGGGAAACAGCACCATAAGGGCTCAATTTGATCATGGGTAACAGGGGAAGTGACTGAAGGCCAGCCCAGAGCCAAGCAACTGACATTTTTCCTTTTCTGACCCCTCCCTCACATACAGCACTGCAACACAGCAAAGTGGGTTGCCCTGCTCTGGTGAATACCTAAGGTCCCGCCCCCTTACGACATAACAGGTGGGCCAAGATGAAGAAATAGGGCCCAAATGAAAGAACAGATCAAAACTCCAAAAAAAGAAGTAAGCAACAAGGAGATAGCCAACCTATCAGATGCAGAGTTCAAAACACTGGTAATCAGGATGCTCACAGAAATGATTGAATATGGATGCAAGATAGAGGAAGAAGTGAAGGCTATGAAAAGTTAAATAAATAAAAATATACAGGGATCCAACAGTGAAAGGAAGGAAACCAGGACTCAAATCAATGATTTGGAGCAGAAGGAAGAAATAAACATTCAACTGGAAAACAATGAAGAACAAGAATTCAAAAAAATGAGGAGAGGCTTTGGAACCTCTAGGACAACTTTAAGCATTCCAACAACAAAATCATAGGGGTGCCAGAGGGAGAAGAAGAACAAGAAATTGAAAACTTATTTGAACAAATAATGAAGGAAAACTTCCCTGATCTGGCAAAGGAAATACTTCCAAGAAACCCAGGAAGCTCAGAGAGTCCCAAAGAAATTGGGCCCAAGGAGCAACAGACTAAGACACATCATAATTGAATTACCAAGATTAAAAATAAGGAGAGAATCTTAAAAGCAGCAAGAGGAAAGGAGAGAGTTACCTACAAGGGAGTTCCCATAAGACTGTAAGCTGATTTCTCAAAAGAAACCTTGCAGGCAAGAAGGGGCTGGAAGGAAGTATTCCAAGTCATGAAAGGCAAGGACCTACATCCAAGATGACTCTATCCAGCAAAGCTATCATTTAGAATGGAAGGGCAGGTAAAGTGCTTCCCAGAGAAGGTAAATTTAAAAGAGTTCATCATCACCAAGCTCTTATTATATGAAATGTTAAAGAGACTTATCTAAGAAAAGGAAGATAAAAAACTATGAACAGTAAAATGACAACAAACTCACAACTATCAACAACTGAGCCTAAAAAACAAAAACCAAAACAAACTAAGCAATCAACTAGAACAGGAAGAGAATCACAGAAATGGAGATCATGTGGAGGGTTATCATCGGGAGGAGTTGGGAAGAGAGTGGGGAAAAGGTATGGAGAATAAGAAGCATAATTGGTAGGTACAAAATAGACAGGGGGAGGTTAAAAATAGAAAAGGAAATGGAGAAGCCAAAGAAGTTATATTTATGATCCATGGACATGAACTAAGGGGGGATGTTGATGGGATGGGGGTGCAGTGTGGAGGGGAATAAAGGGGAGAAAAATGGGACAACTTTAATAGCATAATTAATAGAATATACTAAAAAAATTTTAACATGAAACAAGACATTGAAAATATATGTACTGCTTTTGGAGACTGCTTTGGGCTAAATCATCAGATGCCAGATATGGGGAAAAAGAAACCACATTCACACTTCTCCATCTTTAGAGGGCTTCTACAGGAAAGTTTCAGAAATATTGTATAGAATAGAAAAACTTAGTTGTGTGGGTATATCAGTCAGCGATCAGTTAGGAAGACAGAATCCACTCTGCATCTTTCACAGGGAAGTTAATACAGGAGATGGTTTATCAAAGTGTTAGCAAGGCACAAGAAGCTCAAGGGGAAGGTGAGCAAACCCCAAGAGTAGAGTAACTGCAGAAAGCTACCCTAGAGACTAGCAGAGCCATTGCTAGGACTACAGGAACAAAAATAAAGAGGTGTTGTTACCAGAACCCAAGAACATATTCTTCACTGAAAATGTTCAAACACTGCTGATTCTTTGGGGATCCTGTCACTCCTGAAAACACCATGGGGAGCCTGTAGCTGCCCATGATGTCAGATCTTCTACTGTCACTGTAGCCCTCAATTGCTGGCAGCTACCAGCAATTGGTCATCACCACAGCTACAAGAAAGATAGAAGTATCTTTTTGCTGTGCCAGAGAAACCACTAGAAGCTCAAGAAAAAGTCTTCTCCCTGCCTTCCACTTTCCAATATCCTGTTGTTTTTTCCTATTGTCAGAACCCAGCCAGAAGCCAACAGGCAAGGAAGTCTGGGAAATGTAACTTGGAGATTTCTAGTCCCCTCCAATAAAGATATGATTAAAGAAGAGAGTGGTGAAATCAAGAAATTGAGCAGCCATGCCTTATGTTATTATTTATATATTTCCATAAAAGTTCCTTTTGTTTTTTCCTCAAGGAAGTTAAGTAATATGTATCTCATTTGAGAGGAGTAAATACAAATATTCTTCAGTTTCCCAAGTCTATTTGGTTTCTGAGTTCAGATAGTGAGAGTTTGTATAACAAGTTCAGATAGTGAGGGATATTTACTTTTTTAGTGACAAACCTTTTTGTAAACCTATTTAGTAAATGCTCCTCATACACAGACTAGTGGAAGTCCTCATGCATAGAATAATGGAAGTCCCAAAGACAGCCAATGGATTCACTTCTGGGTTCAGTAAGTGATCATATGGTGACCTTATTGAGAATAATTTCTGTAGGGAAGAATTTCACACACTATACCTACAGTTACTATATATTCAGCAAAAAACAAACTTATCATGGACCCATATTTTCTTTTTGGTAAATGATACTACAGCCTTCTTTTGTTTGTGTGTCTGTTTGCATTCATTCTTTTTTCCTCCAGTTTTATTGAGATGTAATTGACATATCACATTGTGTAAGTATGAGGTATACATATAATTTGATAAACTTAAACATCCTGAGATGATTACTACAATGTTATTTAACACATCCATCACCTCACATAGTTACAATTTTTTTCTTGTGGTGAGAAATGGTAAGATTTACTTTCTTAGCAACTCTCAAATATATAACACAGTACTGTTAACTGTGGTCACCACGTAGTCACCATGTTGTACAGCTCCCCCCACACCTTTTGTTATAGCTTTGTGATGCACACATACATTACAGGCTTTGAGAAGTTCTGTAGCAGGCAATCGAGTGTAACCTAATCTTATTTGATCATGGAAGCCTCTTTTCATTAACAACTGGCAGGACCCTATGACCTGCTGCCATGGGAATCACCCATAAGGTCTGTCTCTGCCAAATTGTGAGATGTGTCCAAATTTTCCTTCAGGGAAGCAAGATGTTTGCTCTGAACTTTATTCCTTGGTTCCAGCTATCCTTGTTTTTAACTGTGACAAATTATTTTTCACTCTCTAAGCCTTTATTTCTTCCTCTACAAAATGGGGCAAGTAATATCTACTTTCCAGGCTTATTCTAAAGGCTAAATGAGATTAGATGAAAACACCATGGCAAACTGTAAAACATCACACAAACATAAGGACTCCAGGCTTCTCTGAGGTCTATTTTTTTTAAATTATTTTATTGTTGTTCAATTACAGTTGTCCGCATTTACCCTCCCGCCACCCCACCCCAGGCAAACCCACCTCCCTCCCTTGCTTCCCCCCTCCCCCTTGGTTTTGTCCATGTGTCCTTTATAGCAGTTCCTGAATACCCTTATCCCCCTTCTCCCCTTCCCCCTCCCCTCTGGTTACTGCCAGAATGTTCTAAGCTTCAAT
>PVJI01012237.1:0-52602 GCA_004026765.1 Micronycteris hirsuta | reverse complement strand
TTTTTTTTTTTTTTTTTTGGATCCTTACCCAAGGACATTTTTCTCATAGCTTTTAGAGAGAGAGGAAGGGAGAAAAAAAAGAAAAAAACATCAATATGAGAAACATCAATTGGTTGCCTCTCATAGGGGCCTAGACTGGGGGTCTGA
This sequence comes from Micronycteris hirsuta, assembly GCA_004026765.1. Classification (NCBI taxonomy): domain Eukaryota; kingdom Metazoa; phylum Chordata; class Mammalia; order Chiroptera; family Phyllostomidae; genus Micronycteris; species Micronycteris hirsuta. The sequence continues at coordinate 52,455 of PVJI01012237.1, read as the reverse complement.
CCTGCAACCTAGGCATGTGTCCTGATCGGGAATCTAACCCACAACCTTTCAGTTACAGGATGATGCTCCAACCAACTGAGTCGCATCGGCAGGGCCACCTTTCCTGAATGAATGCACCTAAGGGGAAGAAGTGCCCCAACAGAGAGTGTCTGAGCGATTCATTAATACGCTCAGGCAAATAACTAAGAAATCACAACGCTATGAATTCCAATGTCAACAACGTCAAGCACAACAAACATCAATATTAACTCCAAGCTATGTGGGGTCCACTATGGTACTATAAATTAATTCATGGACAGTACTGTCTATCAGTATATATTGACATATTGTCTATACCAAATATAAAACTCAGCCCACCAGTGGGGCTATCAAAATACTGACTTTCCAGAAGCATCCAGAACGAGTACCTTACAAAGCACTTCAAGAACCCCGAGAAACGATGGGGGCAGATCATAAAGTGTTGACATTAGCAAGTATTCTAATAAAAGCCCTCAAAAGAATCTCCAAATGGGAAGGAAGAGCCGTGTCATTCAGTCGTCCTCCCATACTGAGATTCATACTGAGGTCCTAGGGACACAAGGCCGCAGCACACAGAGAGTTTGATTCCCAGCTGGCTATATCCCAACACCTAGAAACGTGAAACAAAAGCTTTTCAGAATATGACAGGGTTTTTTTTTACCAGTTTGACTGAGATACCCACATACCATACGATTCACTTATTTAAAGTATACAGAGCTTTTAGTGCATTCCAGAGTTGTGCAGCCAGTGAATTTTAGAACATGTGTATCACCTCAACCAGAAACCCTTGAACCTTTTAGCTATCACCCACCCCAAAGCCACCCAGAGTCACCCCTTCTGCCAGCCCTAAGCAGCCATCAATCTACTTTCTGTCGCTCTAGATTTGCCTGTTACAAGCATTTCGTATAAATGGAATCATTTAATATGTGGACTGGCTTCTTGGGCTTAGACAATGTTTTATAAGTTCATCCATGTTGTAGAATGTATCAGTACTTTATTGCTTTTTATGGCCAAATAGTATTCCACTGTGTGAATACGCCACTTTTGTTTGTCCATTTATCAGGTGATGAGACAATGTTAAAGTCAATAACTTACTAAGTAAGATTTTGTCAATAAAGGGACTTCCAAAAGTCAGAATAGGCTCGGGTCAGACACCCCTGATCATCATCACTGACGATGGACAGTCCTACTGCGATTCTAAAGCGTGACAGGTGCTCAGTGCCTCCAGCATCACCGGGAAGGAGTCAACCACCAAAGAGAATTCATTAGAAGACACATCAGACTCCCTTTCAGTCCCATTTCCTTGTCTACAAAACATCCCAAAGGACTGCGGTCAGAATTAACTCCCCTTCAGGAGTTAGCTCCTTCCACCTCTATTTCTGAGAAGGAAAATGAAGCCCAGGAAAGAAAGTGATGTAAAGGTTACAGCAATAATTAATGACAAAGTTAAAAGTCAAATCTAATTCTTCTAATGTCCATTTAATTTTCACCACTCTGAACTGCCTCTTCAAACTGTATTCCACATCCCCCGAAGGAAAGACTCAGAATGCATGCCAAGACTTGGGGGTACAAGGACATTCATCTCGGTAAAACTTAAGGGGGACTGACAGAGACAGAGACAGACCACCCCGAGACTCAGACAACAGGAACTAGTTAAATAAATTGTGAAATGCCCGTCAACCTCACAGTTTACAAGCACTCAGAAATTCTACTTAAAGATAAGAAAAGATGTCCCCGACATGGTGCACACAAGAAAAGAAAACCGTGCTGGAAGAGCGGAAGACTATCCATACCAAAACACTTAACAGTGCTTATCTCTGCGCAATGGAATTAGAAGCGTTTATATTTTGTTTCTATAATACATTTTCTAACTAATCTTCCACAACGAGAAAATATCTGAATTAGAAGAAAAAAATTACTTTTAAGTATGTTTAGCATTCACATTGACTATAAATTGTTATATTTGACAACATTACAGTTACAAGGCTTTGAAATTGAGCGTAATTCCTCTTTCTGTATCATTATGTATAAAAGAAATTCCCCCCACCAAAGCTCTTTGCAGGACTTATCCCACATCAATGCTCTGAAATATAAGAACATCTTTATTTCTTTATTCCCATTTACAGATGGTGAAGTTGAAATACAGGGATGTGGCTGGCACAGCTGGGATTAAAGCCTCTGGTTTAAGTCATTCCAGCCCTCGTAGCTCAACTGTAAATCAGAAACACAACGTTAAAATCCCAGGAAAAGGAATTTTTTGAGAATGGTACTACTTTGTGAAGTCTACAAACCTCACAAATACAGTAACATTTAGGCACACAGAAGCAAAGTATCAAACCACCTTCCATTGTGAAAGTATCTTATTACTAAAGTCTAATGGAGCAGATGTGGATTGAAACAAGACATAATAAATGAAGACCATTACCTATAACGTTATTGGAAAGTTAAAGTATACTTGAAACAAAGCAAAAGAAATCACCCACAGACAGTGTAGAACAGACACCCCAAATAGCTACCCTGTGGGCTTGATTTCTCATTTTTACTAGTATTTTTTTATCCTTATCCGAGAACAATGCTTTTAGAAAGAGAGGAAGGGAGAGAAAAGAGAGAGAGAGAAAATCGATTAGTTGCCCTCTCGTGCGTGCCATGACCAAGGATTGAACCGGCCACCATTTGGTTTATAGGACGACACCCCAACCAACTGAACCACACCAGCCAGGGCTCCCATTTTTATTTTAGTATAAACATTGCATTGAGTAAAAATTAAGGTAAAGATATCAAATCAAATTTCAAACAAAAATAGGCAAAACTATGTTATTATCCAGATTCCCACCACATATGCAAACCTCAGGAGACTCAAAGAATAAAAAAGTTTTCTTTACTTTGTAAGTAAAGTATTTTCCAGATAAATATTTTTTTAGGGAAAAAATGAGGCTATATCCGAATACATGTAGAGTAACACACCTGCTACAATAAAGCCCTCTGCTCAGTATCCTCTGGACTCGTAATTCTTCTCCACCGATCATTACGCAGTAAAAAATTTTGTAAAGCAAATGTTTCAGATCTTAGCATAACCACAAGGAACAGACATTGGCAACCCATCAAAGACCTAAGGACCAGTCTTACGATCAAATCTGAAGAGTAAACAATTTCTTCAGTGTGGATTTTATGAGCTAAGGAGTTTGAAGAATATCTGACCAGGCTGCTTCAATAGAGATTATAAACAACTTCTGGAATTTAATCATATAGTGCATCTTTCCCATCTAAAATAAGACAACTATATTTTAAAAGAATAAAATGGTATAGAAAATGGAGTACAAGTCACTTAGTAAAGATAAATATTGTTTTATAAAAACTTGCTTTTTTTTCCTTTGGATTGATAGGACTTGTATAGAGTAGGCCATGAGTGTAAAACATATTTTAGCAAAAGTTGCAGCCAAGAGTTTGAAAGACACTGATTCAAAGAATAATCTTTTTTTTAATTTTTATTTATTTTTAGAGAGTGGGGAAGAGAGGGAGAGAAACATCCATGTGAGAAACAGAGATCGGCTGCCTCTCACACACCACCAACCCAGGGCCTGGCCCCAACTCAGGCACGTGCCCTGACAGCGAATCAAACCAGTAACCTTTGGGTTTGTGGGATGACACCCAACCCACTGAGCCACACCAGTCAGGACTCAGAGAATGATCTTAATTCTTTCAGAGTAGGCCATGAGTATTTACTTTCAGAAGATATAGAGCACTCGTTAATAAGGAAAATGTTGCTGACTAGGAAACGAGGCAGCAGTAACTCTCATCACCTTGACTGTGAACAGCTCACAGATCCTTCGCCTGGCCAGGAACAAGCACGTGATTTCTGAGAAACAATGGCACTACCGGTGGCTCACAGAACCCCCTGTAATATGCGTTAGTTAATGAGGCATTAACACAAACAATGCATTCCATTTCACCACGCAGTCCTTTGGGTCTACCGCCTGCAGCTTGGTGTTGCGGGGATGTCACCTTCCTACCGAAATCTACTCTACGATGCTCCCTCTTCACTGACAGTGTGCAGAGCAGAGTAGCTGAACGTGTACTATGAAATCAGAGTGCCCAGTTCAAATCCAGCACAACCACTTAATAAGGAAATTGCTGAAGTTCCACAGGATTGTTCTGAGGAAATACAAATAGAGCATTCGCACAGTACTTGGCCCTTAGAAAGCCCTCAAAAGTAGTAAAGATTAATACAACTCTTACAGAAGTAGTGAAATCTACTTCTACAAGGGTTATAATTGTAACACATGGTAATAACAAATTATAACTAACATTAAATGCCCATCAGTAAGTTAAGAGATAGTTGATTCTCATTAGTCACAGTGCTCATGTTCTAGAAAGTCACAGCAAACACTGAATTAGTAAATACTCAACAATTGCTCCTAGGGGAAATACAGGGTTAGGTTTCCACAGCCTCTGGTCACATTAACACATAAAACTGTGTTACGCGTGTTTCTGTATAAAGATAACTTATTTAATATACATTGTTGATTCATTAACATTGAACTCACAACCAAGAGCTCTCTCACTCACGCCCAGACAAAGCTACCGAACATGTGTTTTCTCCATAAGGCCCATTTCAGCCTTCTGGCCCTGGGGAACACTAGACAGCACTGTGGCACTGCACCTGGAGACCAACATAAAGAGCAAAGTCACCCAGAAAAGCACACAAATATGAACAACGTGGCACTAAATAGAATGTGGAAAGGACACCTGTTTACAGTGGGCAAGCTGAAAACAGAAGGCAGAGTGCCCACCAGGTGACTCAAATTTTTCACCTCTCTGATCTAGGAAGGACCACAAAGACACTGCGAGTATTCATTTTCAGATAACACATTTTACCCACTAGGCAACTTTGCAAATCCAGACTCCGTGAATGATGACGACCAACTATGGTACGTAAACAATCTATGGTACGTTCAACCATGAATACGATTTAAAAGTTAAACGACCTAAAGCTACATACATCAACATGAGCATTTCTCAAACCAAATGCACAATGGAACCAGAGGGTCCCGGTTCAATCCCCAGTCAGGGCACATGCCTGGGTTGAGGGCCAGGTCCCCAATGAGGGCCATGTGAGGAGCAACCATACATTGCTGTTTCTCCCTCCCTTCTCCTCTCTCTGAAAATAAATAAATAAAATCTTTAAAAAAAAAAAAAAGAAGTACACATGGGTTAGGAGACCAAATCTATAAAATCAAGCAACTCTAAATTATTTTTGCCAATTGAGCATGGGAATGATATGCAAGGTAGTTTTCTTCTGAAGGGAGAAGGAAGGAAATGAGACAGAGAAGCTTGGACAGTATCTGTAACATTTCATTTCTTTAGGTAGCTGGGTGGGGATTTTAACCGACTATCCTGTAATATTGGGACTACTTCATTGAGAACATATGCATTAGCACTATTCCTCATACTGAAGTGCGCATGCTGGAAAGCACACGCACGTTACGGCAGTCGATTGTATGAAAGGAGATTTCTGCATGACATGACAGCACATATTCGGAGCAGTGATGCAAAGCATTCAACAGCATGGTAGGCCACAACAATTACAAGGGTCTGTTTGCACAGGAAAGAGAGAGGAAAAGAAGAGAGACAAAGGGTCAAATTTTTATTTCTAGATACACCCTGTGTCTCTGCTGCTCCTTTGAAGTGCATGGGAGTTTCTTCCCAGAAGGCCTACATGCAGCACAGGGCGTAGCAATCCCAAAGCAAGCTTAGTAACCAGGACATTGTCGGGGAGGAAACTTAAGCTCTAAAAGAATTATTTCTACAGTAGAGGAGAGTGTTTGGGAAGGAAAACTCTTGAATGGAAACATAAAAAGAATAGTTCCTAGAGCCAAAGACTGGGATGACCCATCAGGGCCTTATTTTCATTGGGAAAAAGCAGTGGTTTTCTTGGGACAATGAAAAGATATTCGAACTCCCAATTTTGTTTCTGCTCAAGAAAAAAATAAACGTTAGTGATGCTGTTGTGTTTCGTTTCTAATTCTCCTCTTTGTTCGCTTTTGGCAGTTACCATCATGAGCATTAGGATAACGTCTAGCACCTCGCCAAAAATACCAACATTGTGATTGATGTGTGATTCAAAAAAGCTGTCAAAATGGATACTCCAACAGGAATGAGTCATACGGCGGGGCCAGGCATGTTAATGTTTTTGTACCAAGTTATAATCCTTTTCATCTGGACCTTCTTAGAGTTGGCTTATTACTTCCTTTCAAGCAATTCTAAGCTAAAGGCTACAATAAATGCCACTTAGAAGCCTGACGGACTGGGTTCATACCTTCATTACTAAAATCCAAAAATTAAGGCTATTTGATATGGAAATAGAGCACAAAGAAAAACATGCACATGGCTTCAGCCCATGAGATTTTAGAACCCTGAGAGAATACAGAATTTTATTTCATACTAAAAGTATTACATACTGAAAGTTTCATCAAATATTCTTTCATCTCGCTAACTTTAGAAGTAGAATGCAGGCATAAAACTTAGAGCAATGGTGACATTTATCAGCTGAGAGACAAAGAGCAATTTTCCTTCTGGAAAGTAAGAAAGAAGCGTGTGTAAAAAGCATCTTCAGAAAATCTGAGGTTCTCATGTCTGCACGGCGGCTGTGTGCTGATTTGACTTGGGGCTTGCCTGCTCCATAAGCATAGCTCTGTCTGATTCAGCAAGACTGACTGTGTAGTATGCAACCGAGTAAGTTAATAAAGAACCTTCCGGGGAGAAAAATAGAGCAAGAAGTTACTGGGGGCATGCAACCTGTAACGACTTATTAGTTTATTTCCTAGATCAAATCAGATGGCATCGTATTCTTGATTTGAGACCAGCAAGAAGCTTTTCTTTAACAATGCTCTTAGTCAAATCAAATAGAAGGCCATCTGCACGTAAGTCATACAAATCCTTTTTTTTTTTTTTTGCCACTATTGAAATTTGGAATAAAGTCCAAATGACTCCATCCATCCCAGAATGGAGCTGGAGCCAAACAAAACTTCAACAGCAGTTTCTTCAAGGCCCAGATGGTCATGACTTGATGTCTTTTCTCACAGGAGCTAGCTGCTGAGGGTCCCACTGCATGGCGGTTATCTGCTCCAGTTATGAAAATGCCAACACTTCCATCAGGCTCTGAAATAGAATAGTCTCATGCCCTGAAACACCAGGCTCCTTTTTTCTAGACAGCACAAAAAATACAGGGGTCAAGATAAAATATCTAGGTACAGGCTACATACAATGGACCAGGCCTCTGGAAACATTCAAATGTGAAAGAAGGTCAGTAACTTCAGTCTTAAAGTGAGAGTGGCAAGCATAAGCCACTGTCAGTTCACTTCTGGGCGCTCTTCACATTCAGGTTGATAATCATTTAACTGAAGCCCCATTAGAATCTACACCCTAGCCCCTCAACTCAGTGCTTTTATAAAGGCCAATAAAAAGAGTGCAAAATAATCAAAACCTCCACCTTCTGTGCTTACCCGAGTGTCACTGACTGGCTTTACTAAGCAATAGCATTTAACATTCCCAACAACCCAAACAGGTAGCTCTTGAATTCATAGGACCGGCATGGCTCCCCGGGCTTAGAAGGATCACACTACCAGTAAGCAACAAAATCCTGATTCAAATTCAGGTCTAATTTCACAGCCTATGTTCATAACCAAGCTTATTTTAAACTGAACTTTTAATAGTTCAATAAATGCTCGTTCTGGGTCCTGATGGTCACACTTCGTACGATAAGCTTTGTAGAGAAGGCTGCCAGCTCTCTAGGAAAGTGAGCACCACAGACACGCACCTAGTTTGTGGTACACACAACCCAGGAGTAGGCCTCGGGCTGTCACTCTCTAGAGTGGAATGCTCCACACGTGAAAGGACATCCCTGAAAATCAGTGCTTTTCACCAGATTCATCCAAGTGGTTTGCACGGGCACACTTAACACACACATGAATCTTTAAGCATTCAGGCAGAGCAGAATTCACTTCATATGTACTTTATGAATTACAACTTTGAGCCAAATGAAATGACTTGTCTACATTCATCAGGTTAAGCTACCATGTTACAAAATGTTAACCTTAATATGCCCTTCCATAGTGCAGTCTGTACATAGCACATACATATGATAAACGCCTTTTAAAATTCATTTTCAGCCCTGGCTGGTGTAGCTCAGTGGATTGAGTGCGGGCTGGGAACCAGAGGGTCCCGGTTTGATTCCCAGTCAGGGCACATGCCTGGGTTGCGGGCCAGATCCCCAGTGAGGGCCACATGAGAGGCAACCATACATTGCTGTTTCTCTCCCTCTCTTTCTCCCTCCCTTCCCCTCTCTCTAAAAATAAATAAATAAACCTTTAAAACTCATTTTCAGCCCTGGCTGCAGTTTGTCAGAGCATCATCTATACAGCAAAAGGTTGTGGGTTCGATTCCTGGTCAGGGCACATACGTAGGTTGCAAGTTTGATACCCAGTCAGGGCACATATGGGAGGCAACCGATTGATTAATGTCTCTCTCTCACATCTATGTGTCTGCCCTCCCCACCCCACCCCACCCCCCGCCACTAAAATCAGTAAGACATATCCTCGGGTGAGGATTAAATAATAATAATAAACAAAAAAATAAAATCCCATTTTCATTTCCATGCCTGTCTTCCACTCCTCAAAGGCAGAGAGATGCTTATTCACCTGTGTCCAGCATGCTAACAGTGCCTGGCTGGGAACAAACACCCACACAAAACATGTTGAATGAATGGATGGATGGATGGATGGAATCACACGGAATTTGTTTACTAAAAATAAGCAGCCCCCAACATAAAGCATACTAATACAAGATAATAACAGTTGTTGCCCTCACAAGCAAGTCCAAGTCTATGGGCTATCAGTAAGGGCTGATCAAAAGGCTTACTACACACCCTTCAAGCTGGAACAACACAGCCATTTTACTAGGGACATTTAAGAAAACAAAGGTTCAGAGGCAGTTATCTGAAAGAGAGCCTTCAGAAAGCTTTCAGAGGACAACTGTTACTAGAAAAAAGCCAATTTGATCACAAGCTTATTTGGCCTTTACTATTTCGACAGTGGACAATGGCTTATTCATCTAGTTCTTACTTTATCTTTAATTTTTTTCTTGATGGCTATATAGTTGCTATTGGTTCTGGGTTTATATCAACAAAATTAATACAGGCTGAAAAGATATTGAGTTTACCCTCACAGGGCTTTCCATTTACTTTGAACCACTATATTTATATTTATCACGCTTATATTTTGTAAATGGCACTCCAAACAGTATGTTAGGAGCACAGCTTTACAGTCAACAAAGTTGATTTTCAGCGCCGCAACTCCTACTAGAAGTGTGTAAGTCCCCAGGCAAGTCCCCTAACAGCTTTAATCCTGAGTTTCTCATATATGAAACAGATGGTACGTACCCTTCTGGTACCCGGAGCTAACTTTCACGTTTACTGAAGTGATTAAAGTAATGCACAATCAGTGACTATACTGTTACTATTGCTGCACGTGCATCAAACCCACATGTAACTTGAAGGCTGCCTTAAAATCTTCATAGGAAACAAGTCCACTCATATGTATTTAAAGGTTTAAGGTGACACTGAATGGAGGAAACCTACAGGCAAGCGAGATGTTGGAATTCTCTGCCCACTTTCCAGTCACTGCCAGAGAGCGGGCAGCTACAGGCAGAACGGCCTGACTGCCCGGAGAGCCGCACGTGGACTGTTCCGCTGTGGCCTCTCCTTCAGTCAAGCTCAGAGGTTTTCAAACTTTAACCTGCATAAGAATTGCCTTCTAGGGTTGTAGAAGTGCTTACTGAACTGTGCTTACTGTACTTTTATGGGCAACTTAAGGAATTCTAGGGATAATCTTAACTATACACTACCTTTATTTTTAACTTCAGAAAAAAACAAAAACCAAAGCCTCTTATATGCCCTTGACATAAATTTTTTTTATTTATTTTGTAGTTCCATTACAGTTGTCCCAATTTTCTCCCGCTGCTCTCCCCTCGCCCCCACCAGTCAATCCCCGCCCTGTTGTCCATGCCCATGGGTCATTTACACGTGTTCTTTAACTAGGCCCTTCCCCTCCTTTTCTGCCTTATCCCCCTCCCCCATCCTCTCTGGTCACTGTCAGTTTGTTCCTTGTTTCCACGTCTCTGGTTCTATTTTGCTCATTTGTTTGTTTTGTTCATAGGGTCCCCTTACAGGTGAGAACATATGGCATTTGTCTTTCACCACCTGACTTATTTCACTTAGCATAATACTCTCCAGTTCCATTCACTTTGACATAATTTTTTTTAAATGTGAGCAACATGTGAGTAACAAGGTAAAGTGAAAAAAGAAATTCCCCTCTAGCTTGCCAGACCTATAGCTTCAAGCACATAAAATGGGCCATTCCAAATACTGGCCTTCAGAGTGCCTTTACTTGCAAGGGCACTGTCCACACAAATCAAACACTCCCTTCTCAAACAGTATGTCCCGTGAGTCTAGAATAGTGACAAGACTGCAACAATTTGTTAGAAATCATATGAATTTAATAAGTGCCAGAATTGTGACTGCACAAAGCCACTTAGAAGAAGAGCTCTGTCATGACAAAGGAAATACACTCCTCACCTCCACCTTGAGGTTTCCCCAAGGTGAAGACTGAAGCCAACTGGGCTAGGTACATTGCAGGTGCTATTCCCTCCATTTGCTCCAAGCTCAATGGAACCCCATTCTGAGCCAGCAGAGAAACAAATGGATACTCATTCTGCTTAAGGGCTCCTACCTGATCTCCACACACTGGCTGCCTGCTCCCCAATTGTTCAGATCTTAACCAAGAGGGCACCACCTCACATTATTCTAGATTATTCTCACAACTCTTTGCAGCGTCAGAACAGGTGCATTTATATATCTGTGTGCCCCGTCTGTGTATGGCCCCCCCAGTGCCTCTCGCAGCATTAGACTATAAACACCGAGGGCAGAGAGTTGGTCAGCCTCATGCAGCACCGCATCCTCCAGTGCCTACAACACTGCCTGGAACATAGTAAGTGCTCAATAAATAGTTTTGGGTGGTCTGATTAAAGCAGAAGCCCTTTTAAAGCAGTGACAAATGGGCAAAACTGCACAACGTAGAATAAAAAGGATAGTCTCTTGCCCTGGCCTGGTAGCTCAGTTGGTTAGAGGGTCATCGCCATACACCAAGGTTGTGGGTTCAATCCTGGTCAGGGCACACACAAGAATCAAACCAATGACTGCATAAATAAGTGGAACACAAGATTTCCCGCTAAGATGGAGATATAGGTAGATACACTTTGCCTTCACGCACAACCAAAAGAAGGACAACAAATTTAAAAACAAAAATAATCAGAATTGGCCCTGGCTGGTGTAGCTCAGTGGATTGAGCGTGGGCTGCGAACCAAAGGGTCACCAGTTTGATTCCCAGTCAGGGCACATGCGGGGTTGCAGGCCAGGTCCCCAGTGGGGGCCACATAAGAGGCAACCACACATTGATGTTTCTGTCCCTGTCTTTCTCCCTTCCTTCCCTTCTGTCTAAAAATAAATAATAAAAAAATTAAATCTTTAAAAAAAAAAAAAGAACGTTTAAAAAAAAAATAATCAGCCCTGGCTGGTGTAGCGCAGTAGATTGAGCACGGGCTGGGAACCAAGTGGTCCCGGTTCAATTCCCAGTCGGGGCACATGCCTGGGTTGCGGGCCAGGTCCCCGTGAGGGCCATGTGAGAGGCAACCATACATTGCTCTTTCTCCCTCTCTTTCTCCCTCCCTTCTCCTCTCTCTAAAAATAAATTAAAAAAATAAAATCTTAAAAAAATAAAAAAATAATCAGAATTGCTAGAAAATCAAACTGCAAGGAAGTCTGACAACCAAGAAGTTAAAGAAAAAACATGCATCCAGACCAGTAGAAGGGATGGAGACGGGCAACTGGGGGAGAGAGGACACCTGGCAGCTAGCAGGGCAAGGTGGTGGCTGGCAGGGCAAGGTGGTCCCACATTTGCATGTGGGTAAACTGGGAGGAACAACTGAGGAGCAAGACAGAACATGCAACCCAGGTTTCCAGTGCAAGAAAATAAAGCCTCAAAACCTCTGACTGAAAAAACCTGTGGAGGTTGCAGCAGCAGGAGAAACTCCCAGCCTCACAAGAGAGACGTACACAAACCCACCCAACCAGGGTCCTAAAATGTACACAAACCCACCTAACCGGGAATCAGCACCAGAAGGGCCCAATTTGCTTGTGGGTAGCAGAGGAAGTAACTGAAAGCTGGCCAAGAGCTGAGTGAGAAGCACTGTTCCCTCTCAGATCCCTCCACTACATACAGCAACCCAAGGCAGTGACGTGGGTTACCCTGCCCTAGTGAACACCTAAGGCTCCACCCCTTACTATGTAACAGCTGTGCCAAGACAAAAATATGGCCCTAATGAAAGAACAGGTCAAAACTAAAAAAAATAGAACTAAGCCCTGAAGAGAGAGCCAACCTATCAGATGCAGAGTTCAAAACACTGGTAATCAGGATGCTCACAGAAATGGTTGGGTATGGTCACAAAATCGAGGAAAAAGTGAAGACTGTGCAAAGTGAAATAAAGAAAAACATACAGGGAACCAACAGTGAAGGGAATGAGACTGAGACTCAAATCAACGATTTGGAGAAGAAAGAAATAAACATTCAACCAGAACAGAATGAAGAGACAAGATCCAAAAAAATGAGGAGAGGCTTAGGAACCTCCAGAACAACTTTAAACATTCCAACATCCAAATCATAGGGGTGCCAGAATGAGAGGAAGAAGAGCAAGAAATGGAAAACTTACTTGAAAAAATAATAAAGAATTTCCCCAATCTGGCAAAGGAAATAGACTTCCAGGAAGTCCAGGAAGCCCAGAGAGTCCCAAAGAAGTTGGACCCAAGGAAACACACACCAAGGCACATCATCATTACACTACCTAAGATTAAAGATAAAGAGAGAATCTTAAAAGCAGCAAGAAAAAAGGAGACAGTTACCTACAAAGGAGTTCCCATGGGACTATCAGCTGATTTCTCAAAAGAAACTTTACAGGCAAGGGGCTGGAAAGCATTCAAAGTCACAAAAGTCAAGGACCTACATCCGAGGTTACTCTCTCCAGCAAAGCTATCATTTAGAATGAAAGGGCAGATAAAGTGCTTCCCAGATAAGGTCAAGTTAAAGGAGTTCATCATCACCAAGCCCTGATTATATGAAATGTTAAAGGGACTTAAAGAAAAAGAAGATCAAAAATACAAACAGTAAAATGATGACAAACTCACAACATCAACAACTGAACCTAAAAAAAAAAAAAAAAAACTAAGCCAACAACTAGAACAGGAACAGAATCACAGAAATGGAGATCACTTGGACGGTTATCAGTGGAGAGCGGGGAGAATGGAGGAAAAGCTCCAGGGAATAAGAAGCATAAGTGGTAGGTAAAAAGTAAACATGGGGAGGTTAAGTATAGTATGGGAAATGGTGAAGCCAAAGAACTTATATGCATGACCCATGGACATGAACTAAGAGGGGAATGCTGGTGGGAGGGGGTGCAAGGAAGAGGGGAATAAAGGGGGAAAAAATGGGACAAAAAAAAAATGTGTGTGTGTATAAAGAAGGGAGTATAGCAGTGGTTGGAACGAAGCTGGCATTTCTCTACTTCCTATTCCAAGGAAACGTTTTTCTCAACACTCAAAATACAGAAAGGGTACCTGCCTTCTGAACCTTTGGAACTTAGTGTATCTACAACTACATTGATGCTGGACTCATCCAAAGTACAGCTAGTGTGTGAATTAATGAATTTAGTCCAGAGAGTACATGAAGAACAAGAAGCATACATTTAATGATATCTTATAGCTTACTCAGAAAATATACAGTGTAGTACTGTAGAAAGAAGCGGGTTCTCTGACCACCTGGATTCAAATCCTGCCTCCATCATTTGGTAGTGGCCGCTTTTTCACGCTGAGCCCCCTGTCTCATTAGGAAAAAGGAAGGTAACAGCTCCCTCCAAGGGCTGCCAGGAGCATCAGAGATAATGCTTATAAAGAGCAGGACAGAACACGAAGGAGCACATATACATTACCTTGTTTTACAGTGACATGCCCCGGCAGTTTTAGTGCAAAAGACCTAGCACTGACTCACCAACTTCACCACCTTCCTATATGACCTCAAGCCACATACCCTCATGTCTCATTTGCCTCATTTATTAAGAACTCTGAGAGAAGATCATTTGAAAGGCTTTGCAAAAAGCAAAGCACTAAAATGCCAAAACAAGGAATGTTGCTCATTTAAATCTGCCTCAGTCCAAATTTAAAAGAAAGTCTCCTGAAGGACATTTTACATTCAGAAAGTCCTATTCTGCCCTGACTGGTGTGGCTTTGCTGGTAGGACATCATCCCACAAAGCGAAAGGTCGCTGTAGCAAGCAATCAATGTCTCTCTTTCATATCGATGTTTCTCCCCTCCTCTTTCTCCCTCCCTTCCCCCTCTCTAAAAACAAATAAAATTTTTTAAAAAATAAAGAAAGCTCTGTGCTACTACTCATTGATGACAGTACCTCATGACACACTGATTTGGCTTAGTGACAGTGGAAAACTACTGATTGTCCTTGGCCATTTCAACAGCCCTACTCCTCTTCTCCTAATTCACCTATTTCCTGTAAAGAATCAGGTGAAGCATGATGCCAACTTAGTACCTCTGGACACTTAGTATTCTTGGGCACCTACTACAGTCAAGTGGTATGGGGAATACCAAGATGAGTAAGAATCTGTGACAAAATTTCATTTCAACACAAAGGCCAATTATGCGCAATCCACAGTCAGCCCAGTGTGGTCAGTTACGTAAGTTCTCGGACAACTACTCAGTCCCTGGCCATGTGTCAGTGGGCACCATTCTCTAACCAAGTCAGTGATTTTCTGCAAAGACCCTCCCCTGGACCAAGCACTGTGCTGGACAAGGGGAAGTCCCGGGACCTGTAAGACATAATCTTTGTCTTCCAGGAGCCTACAATGTGAACTACCAAATAAAACACAGACATAAACAGACGGTTCAGTGTATAATGAGTAATTACAAAGCTACACATAAAAGCATCCCCTTATTTTACAGTCACACCTCACACAAGGTGATATTTAATCAAGGGTCTCGTGAGTAAGAGAAATAACACACGCATACTATTCATACTATAAACAGATCAAAGAGAGGAGAGTTGTTTTTCCCATCTCCCCCAAGCTGATGTGGATCTGACTACAAGGATATTTGGAAGAGGTGGGATTTCATAAGAGCCCTGAAGGTTGGCTATATTTTTCATAAGCAAAAGAGTCAAGTGAGAAAAGACATATGGAGGGAAAGTACAGGCCTGTTCTGTGGATAGGGAGAAAGCAAACTCCAAGTCTGGGTCAAGGAAGAAAACAGAAGAGGAGGTGGGTCTGGCCAGACAGCGGAAGGCGTTGATGAGAAGGCTGGGAGAGACACAGAAGTCACAGAGGAAGGTATGGAAGGTACACCATTAGCAACAAACTTGGACAAAGCGCCTCTCAAACTGGATCAATGTCTGGAATAACGTAAGAGGGCCTTGACATTGAACCAGAACACAGAAAATTGAACCAGAAGATGAAATTCACGATCTTACACCTTTCAATATTTCAAAAGGAGTATCAAGAAAGATAGCAAAAACTAAAAGCCAGAACTCAGGCTTGAGTAAATAAGTAAAACTTGTATCTGCAAGTGCATAATTCCAAGTATTGAAGCCCAAACTGCAAATGCTCGTTTTCTTTTTTTTTTTTTATTTCTTTTATTGATTCAAGAGAGAGGGGAAGGCAGAGGAGAAAGAGAGGGAGAAAAACATTGATGTGAGAGAGAAACATAGATCAGTTGCCTCCTGCATGCACTCTGATCTGGAAACCAAACCTGCAGGCATGTGGCCTGACCCGGAATCAAACCTGCAACCTTTCAGCTTGCAAGACAACGCCCAACCAACTCAGCCAAACAGGCCAGGGCAAATGGCCATTTTCATCGTGGAAATTCCTCAGCATTCATGATTCACTCTAGGAACATAAATCAAAATGTCTTCTTCTCTGTATTATGAAGAACAGATACTATACACACACCCACAAATACCACTAAGGTTATCAATGATATAACTAAAAGCAACAGAAAAATGCTACATCAGAATCTCTAATGGTCAGACCTACTTGGACAGAGGAGATCTCTCAGAGGAAGTGGTGGAAACCTCATGGTCGGAGTCATTTAGAATCAGACCACAAGGCACAATCCTGCGGTCCGCTCTCTCCACGTACATCTAGCCGCTGAGAAAGTAAGTTCAGGTGAGCGACTGTGGCTGGGGAGGCAAAGGGCCAAGTCAAACCAGGCTGGAAGAAAAACGGGAAAGCAGATTCTTGTTCCTCAAGGAGGGGCTGGTGACAGCAGAGTGTTGTTTGTGAAAACCCTCCAAGCTGTACGTGAATGATGTGGGCTCATTTCCCTTTGTATACTATTCTTCAACACAAAGTTTCATGTAAAGGATGATTAAAGAACAATTCAACCCAGGACAACCAAAAAAGAATGTTTTAATTTCTCCACTATCAACACAAAAATCACAGGGAGCCAACCCTTGGAATTTCTGATAATTATTGGTAAAATAACAAAAATATAGATGTATAATGTTAAAGCATCGCTCCATTAAATGAGGATTGGAATCTGGTAAATTCACAGATGATAAGGAGATTTCTAAACCTTGTAACAAATGCCCTCCAAAAAGCCGACCATAAGCCTCAAAACTCCCGTGAAAGGACACTAGAGAGGCTGGACACTGGCAAGCGCAATGGCCACACAGCCCCAGGAGGCCACGCAGTCCTAAAGGGTCTCTCCAGGTTTGCATCTGGATGGCCTGATTAGTTGCCAATAAAATAATGATTCTATAATAATGAACTGGAGGATCACCGGTTCCAAATTTAGTGTCCTGATCCCAAGTCATGTGGACTGAATTGGCTACCTAGGTTCACCAGGCAGAAGTCCTTGGGGATAAAGAATCCTGATTAGACAAGATACCTCATGATCACTAAATAGGCAAAGTGTCCTTGGAAAAACCATAAGGCTGAACATATTGGGGGCTGAAGGGGCCAGAACTGAAACTAACCTATAAAGCTATCCATCTGATTCGCGGCCTTTGCATTAAGGTCCCCCAGCTCTCACTAGTGAGACATCTGGTTGGATCGAACTCACTGCGCAAACTGTGTTGCCACGGTGCAAATGGGACCATGTTCTATCCAACTTCTGCTATGAGTTATCCTAGTGCTCCCTCTATATAAAGAATAACAACATTATTCAGTGAAGGCACATGGGATTATTTTCCATCTTTCTGCCATTGTAAAAAAAGTCATCATCTTTACCTTCCCCACCAAAGTAAAACGCCATTATTTCTCTTTAATTTCCATCTAAATCCATACCTTCTCTCACACTATTCCCAATTACTAGAAGGTTTTGTTTGGTCATAAACCAACCACCTACATTTCTTTGAAAGACACTTATATTTCTAGATGAAAATGAAACAATAATTTCTTCTACCCTCTCAATTCAGAAAGCCACATATGTTGTCCTCCAACCCCAAACCACAAATGCTAAATATTATGAATAAGAAGAATGTGTATTTGTTTGTATTATAATATTAAAGGAATAACTAGAGTCTTGCATTGAGAATAATCAGCTCATTCTTGACCTAGCATCCTATTTATCGTTCTGTTCTGAGCTAATTGCTTATATAAGCATACCAATTTGCCTTGATTATAGAATTCTTAATAAACGAACGTTGTTTACATTTCAGAAGTGTATTTGAATTTCACTCCAGGAAGCCAAGCTAACCAAGTCTTTGTAAATGGTAAAACCAGAGATCAAAGCAAAAGGCCTGCACTGAACCAACAACAATTAGGTTGGAGAATAGAGGCCTGAGCTAAAATACAATAGATTTACTGACTGTTCTAGTCCAAGGGTACACCTCAGAGTCACTGTTCACTCTTTAGTTCTAATAGAATTTTCTCAGCAAATTTCCATTACGGTTATTTGATGGTCATTTCTTAAATAGGTAAGTCTCCAACATTCAACAGTCTTTGATCCATTCCCTCTGCATTTCTCCCGTTAGTGGTTTTGGTTGAAACAAACATCCTTAGGAGTTTTGTTGTTTAACTTTTTGCCACTTTGCCTAATTTCTCCAAATTTTACAGTATCTCCTAATTCCTTTCTACTACACTCATCTGCATTTTTCACTGTGGTTTTAACTTTGGTTTGGTATTTGGGGGAAGCAGGAAAAGCAGAAAACCCATGCCTCTAACACAGTGGCCCTCAACCAAGGCTGCACATTCAGATTCTTCAGGAGCTGGTAAAACTCCTGAGGCTCAGGTCACGCTGCAGACAAACTCATCAGAATCTCTGGGAGTGGGACTCGGGCATCCATATTTCTTGAGGTTCCCAGGTGATGTCGCCACACAGTCACCTTGAGAACCACTGCTTTAGCTTGTCAGTCCCTTCATTTTCTTACCTTAAATAAAATGTTCAGCCAAACTTCCTTGGTTGGGGGAGGGGGAACAAGGAAAAGTCAGTTTCCTGAACAAATCCTCAACTCAGGCAGGATCTGAGATAGATAAGGAATGATACCAGTCACAGGGCCAAAAACATGAACAATTTGACACCTTTCCCAAAGCCAACAAGGCTTTTTTTTGTTTGTTTGTTTTTGTTTTTTAAGATTTTATTTATTTATTTTTTTAGAGAGAGGGGAGGGAGAAAGAGAGAGAGGGAAACAGCAATGTGTGGTTGCCTCTCACATGGCCCTCACTGGGCACCCGGCCTGCAACCCAGGCATGTGCCCTGACTGGAAATCGAACCGGGACCGCTTGGTTCCCAGCCGGCGCTCAATCCACTGAGCTACACCAGCCAGTCCTTTTTTTTTTTTTTTTCCCAAAGCCAACAAGTTTTTATAAAGCAGGCCATGGGCACAGTCTACCTCGCAGAGGTCAGTCAGGGAGATTACCCCTGGAGGTAGCAGGGTCTAAACACCTCACATCTTTCAGCTTCTGTAGCAGCAGATACAGGTGCGTCCAAATGTAAAAAAGCTTGTTCAGCAAAGAGGGCGGACTACAGTTACACATGAAATAAGAGTTAATGAAGTCAGTTTCACGCCACACAAGAACACTGACCACGTGATGAGGGGGGAACACCTTTGGTATGTCCTACACGTTGTAAGGAGTTTGTGGTCCGCAACCCAGGCATGTGCCCTGACTGGGAAGCGAAGCGCCGACATTTCAGTCTGCAGGTTGGCACTCAATCCACTGACCCAAAGCAGCCAGGGCTCGTGTTTGTTTTTAAGACTGAAAAGAAAGTACACTTCTATCTGTCTACATCAAATACCACTATACCTTCAAGTAGGAGCCTGGTATTTACCATGGAAGGGATTCCAAGCCACCTTGGCCCACACCTGTGCGGCAGCTCTCCAGCCTACCAGCCCTTCCTTAGCCATTACTTCCAAATGATGTCATATCTGTTAGAAACAGCACAGTCCTTGGTGTTCTGCTAAAGGGAGGATTCTGGAGAAGAGGATGGGGCGACTGGGGTGGGGAGCTCACCCTGCGGTATGAACAGGCACCATCGTCAAGGAAAGACAAGAGGTGAGTTATGTCTGCAGCCAGTGTTCAAGTAGGTGAGAGCCAAGAAGGCACATGAAGCCCCTCCACAGATACCACGACCCATAAGCCCAGGGCCACACTCCATGCGATGGGGGAGGGGGACACATCCCCCACTGTAGAGTGGAAGAGCCGGTCTGCAAGGGGACATCTGCCAAGCAGCTACACAGCTTGTACCCCACCCACCTCCCTCAGCAATTCCAATTTGTTCTTTCATAAACTGTTCTTAAGAAAATCCCAGATACCAGCACCATCTTGCAAAAGAGAGACAATCATCTGGAATCAGTGCTTCTTTTATTAGCCACTTTTATAGCATCTATTACTTGTTTAAATATAAAGACCAAGGAGCCCACTTCACCTTGTCCTTATTCCCCAAGACCTAAGAACGGAAAGAAGAGCACTTTTTGGTGAGTCCAAGCCCTTTGGGCAACAATTTCTGTAAAGTGAGGTGGACTTCCAGAACACGCATGAGCCTGCACTTATTTTCTTCTTTGAGCCCAGGGGGAACCTACAAGACTCTTCCCCACTCTCAGGTGCTGTGTCTAGAATCTTGCAGGTGGAAGATTCATCTCCGGGAAGCACCATTCAAGCTACGTCTTGGGTTTGGAAAGACCTTCCAATCATCGGTATTTTTCATACAGCTTCTGTCTGAGCAACTCAGAGGGCTCACTATTCATTTCTGACAACCTAAAGGTTAAAATACTTTTCCTTCAGTTTCTGAGATTTTCAGTCACCAGCCCTGAAGACTCTACTCCCTGGACCACACAGAATACAGCTACGCACTTGTCTACACAAAACTTGTTCAACATATGATGTCAGCTAATGGATCACAATATTTTATGTTCTGGAAATTTTATACTTTCAAGTGCTGTGGTTTTTAAAAACCTCATGACTATCCTAACATGCCAAATTTTGTTCCTATTTACAGAGGAGGAAAATCAAGGACCAGAGGAAAGAGTTTAAGTTGCTCAAGATGCTACAGCTAATATAATTCTAGAAACCAGGTCTGCTGCCTCCCAGGCCAATGCTGTTTGCTAAATGAGAGGCCACCGGTATAAGCAATTCTTATCACTTCAGGACTTCGGGGCATGCATACCTTTGCTCCCGCAGATTTCATCAGTTTTCGCTGCTGCCAGCCTCTCACTAGAACCAAACATTTACATTCACTGTGCACAGCCTTTGATCAAGCTTCTATCCTAAGCACCTACATATATTGATATTGTGGAAGGCGGGGGTGGGAAATACACCCAGATAATGATAACAAGCACAGTCCTAAGCACACATTTCTACATTTGAGAACAAAACAGCTAGGGGGTTACTGCCTAGGATAAAACTGTAATGGCTTAAAGTGACAACACCCCCCACCCCCCCGCATCTCTCTCTCCCCCTCCCTCCCAAGAGAAGAAAGGATGTGAACAAACAAATCAGCATGCATATGGCCTCACTTCACTGCTACCCATCCATCTGCTCAGCAGACTTCATGGCAAGAGTGCTCCTTGGAAGTGGCTGAGAGGGAACAACACCGTGCAGAGGGAAATAAACGTAAATGGTAAAACTTGACCTGCCTTGTCCCTTTCACAAGTGATTACATTTGGAGTGGACACACTGCACTGACAGATTGCCTCCCCCTCTGATGTGGAAAACCTACACTTCCTCACCAAGGCAGGTCCAGTCTGCCTGGTTAGGAAAAACTGAAGAGCGCGCAGTCTGAGAACAAATTACTATTAACTCTAAGAACAGCACAGTGAAGATGCCTAAGTGTGAAGAGAAACATCAAGTGTACCTCATTTTAGTCACTTCTAAGGAATTTCTGCCAATTTTATACAGTCTGAAATTTGCATTTACCAGATTTAGGTGTTTTGGGTTTTTTTTTTTAAATAGCTTTACTGCTAGTTCCAGCTCCCCACCCCCACCCCCACACACACACCTTTTTTGTTTTCCTTCCCAGTTCTAGCCCCAAGAAAGTATACTATAATGGAGGATGTACAAAGATCCAAATCTGGGTTAAAATCCTGGAGTGGCTAGTCTGGGACCTCAGGCAATTTAAGTAATCTTTATTTCCTCAACTGTAATGTTGCTGATAGCTGGAGTTCTTGTGAGGATTAAATGAGAACCTGTAAGCATAGGGTGTACTCATGGTAGGTACTCAGAAAATGATCCCACTTCTTCCTAAAGCAAAATGACCACATTCAACCTCAGGGCAAGCAGAGGAGGAGGAGGAGGAGGAGGAAGAGAGGGACAGGGGGAAGGGGAGAATGAGGAAAAGGAAACTGACTCAAATTAATTATATACCAAAGCAGTTCCCGGTATCAAACATAAAATAATACTGCCCTAAGCCATCACTTCCTAATCTGTCTTTTCCAATCTGCTGGTTGAGCAGCCTGATACTTGATATCGCAGAAATGCAGCAGTTGGGAGAGGGCTTTCACAAAGGCTTTGGGGGACAGTGACTGCAAGCCAAAAATTAGTGAGTACTGGGGGTGTCTTACATAGAAAGAGGTAGTCTTGGACAAACACCGTCCAAAAATCAGAGTGTCATCTTTAAAAATAAAAGCCATGGGGGTAAATGTGTGTGCAGGTGTGTTCCCAACAATTAGACTACATTTAATAGTGGAAAGCCATACAGACATTTAATTCTAACTGTGAGACGCCAATATGACCTGTAAAATACATAAAACATACACACGCTAAAGGAACAAAAGTTGAAGTAGATGATTGAATTTCTAATTTATGAAATACTTCCATCAAGGAATGTAACAGAAACATCACACACATGCACATACACAAAGGCATGTTACTTATAGCTCTAACTAAAAGCTAAGTCCAAGGATGCAAAGAGTTTTAAATGTATATGAGTCAGCATTCTTTTCCCTTAAATATAAGTTCTATAACTATCATTATAACAATGCAGAAGACGAGTTCAAGGACAAGGGTAGGAGGAATCTCTCCTTAGGATTAAGCTTCTAAGATTTTGATAAATTTTTTACTAGTCATTATAGAAAGTTCAGTTAACACAAATCTATTTTAAAATCTCATTTTTTTCTATTAAAAAAACTATTATTTTTAAAAGTTTACCCCTCCACTCACCTTTCCACTCACACCCACTAATTTTTTAGACTGTATAGCTCTAACTCACATAGACTGAAGGGGGTTGGAGAAACAGCCATTGCGTAGGTTTGTTCTCTCCTAACTTTTGCAGAAATGGATGTACCTCTGTCGTTTTTACTTTTATTTACTCTTCCCCGATGCTTTAAATATTCTAGAGCTTAGGGGTGGGAGTAATTGTTTTTCATGCCTGAAATGGCTCGTTTACTATTGATGTAAACCACAATGAGGGGGCTTGTATAATTTTCTCTACAGTAATACTATCTGGTTTTCCTCCTAAAAACACATACAATCTTTATCAGACAGGAAAATAAAACTAGGTCCTGACCAGGTGGCTCAGCTGGTTGGAGTGTCACCTCCTACACCCAAAGGCTGCAGGTGTGACACCTGGTCAGAGCACACAGCCACGTCTCAGAGTCTCCAGGCCCGAAGGAGCACATGCAGGACAGGTGCAGGAGGCAACTGATCGTGTTTCTCTCAGACATTTCTCTCAGTCTCCATCTCTCTCCCCTCACCTTCCTCTCTCTCTAAAATCAATAAACATATCCTCGGGTGAGGATTTAAAAAAAAACAAAACCACTGGGATCAATAATGCCAAAATCATCCCAACTGTCTCAGGGTAGAAAATTTCTCCACATATATACTTAAAAACTTGCCAATCTAAAATCTGTCCTTCAAGCTTGATCTCTAGAATTAAATGGTTTGGGCTGATTTCTTAAGCAATTCATGAAGAAAAGCAAAGTGGAGAGCATTACATATACACAACTTCAAAAAACTGACCAGAAGAGAAATCACCGTAACTCTGAACTTCCATCAATCCACAGAATCCTTTTAATTATTCCTCGTGTACACAGTAGGTTTTCAAAGAGCAGCTGTAGCTGATTAAGGAGAGTTACATTCAACGCCACTTCCATGAGCCTAGTGCATCCCTAACATGAGGGCCTCCACTGAAAGCTGAGGCTTTCCCAAAAGCTTTGTCTCCATTCAGAAAAGGCCAGCCTGGTGTTGTTTTGGTTTTTTTGTTTGTTCTGATGGGCTTACAATATTGTAAACAATTACAAAAGGAACAGCATCCCCTAATTATGTGTAAGCAGAATAAAAGTAGCCACAACAACCAACCACTGCGCCAATGACCTTATGATGTAGAATCATAAATGTCTACATACTAAATTTGTGACTGCTGGACTTAACTGTAACAAAAATCAACCATGTTAATGACAAAACATTATTTTTCTAAAGATTAATTCACACCATGTGTTATTAATCAGCAGGGTAACTAAGAGCTCATGCAAAACACACTATCCCAGTTGAGCAGAACTTAACTGAATTATTGTTATCTGGTTTTCCAGTGTCACCGGCCCTTCCACTTCAATTCCATACACCACCCCCTCTACACATACATACACACACACACACACACACAGCACCACAGCCTGGATGGAAAGACAGAAAACCCAGAGCTGGGAGTAAGAACCATGTGTCCGGTAGGAAGGGGATTTTGAATAAAAAGGTTTGTCTCTGTAAAGACAAGTATGCACCCAGACTGCCTTGAGAAGCAATTAAGCCTATGCTGTTTCCTTTCAGAGTGCCCCATCTTGCACAAGGTGGGAGCAGCTGTGGGAGATCACAGTCGATTCAAAGCAAGACAGGCAGCCTCATCTATCTCCCCACTGACACACCAGTTTCCCGGTGGTGTGAAAAAGCTTATGGCCTCTGTTATCCCAAAGAGCACAAAGCTAACCCGCCATCCAGAGCATTACTCCCCATACCAAACCGGGCCTGAAGAAAGACAGCTTAAATGTCCCAGTCAGTGTTCAGACTCTGGTCCTTTCCCAAGGTTGTGAGGTTACATGCCAAAAACCCTCATGCAAACGCAAAATGTGGCTGCCTTGAGCACAAGTTCCACTTTCTTCCCAGCCTTGTTGAGTTTGGAGGTAACTAACTAGGAAAAGGGAAAGGTACAAGTAAGTGTACGGAATAGTAACGCGTCTGATCTTGCCCGATTCCCTCCCAGCATCCCTCCAAAGAAGCTGGGGCACTAAAAATCAAAGTCTGGGGACCAACTGCAGTACAGACTCTAGCTGGGGCGAGGGGAAGGCCACCACACCCTCTTGAGCTCACAGCACTGACAAGCTCTGGCAGGGAGGAGCCCAGAAACTTGGTCCCAGCAGAAAAGGGAGAAAGGAGGGAGTCTTCAGTCTTGGATTTGAGAAGCCTTAAGCTAGGAGAAGCGGATTTCGGACGGAAGCGGGGAACTTGTCTGGGTATGGGAGGGGAGGGGTCGCCCCTGAGTTAGAACAGTTCGCAACACGTCCCCGCAAAACAGCACATTTTTGTGGTTTAAGATTTAAGACCAAAAGGAACGCGCTGAGGGGAAGCTTCTCTCTCTCATGGGTTTCAGATGCCCCCTCTCGCTAAGGGACCAGGACGCCGCACTGCTGCGGGTTTCCTTCTCTTTCCCTTTCAGAGACGCTCCTCTCCGCCTCCAAGTTCGCCTTCGCTCACCGCCCGGCGCTCTGCCGGCAGCGAGCCACACGCACCCCTCGGCCCCGGACCCCGCAGGCCCGGGGCTGGGCGCCCGCGGGATGGTCCGCAGGGACGCGGAGCTTGCGGGTTTTTATTTTAAACAAAAAGCCTCAGCGGCTCGCTATCCTCCTCCCGGGCCCGCGCCACCTTTCCTTCACGCCCACGACGCACCTCCAGGGTACACACGCCGCGAGGTGCCTCTCCCGCCAGACAATGGGTTCGGGGATGGCCAGGCAGCCCGCCCCGAGCCCTCGGCGCCAGCCCAGGACCCCGAGAGGGGCTGAGCACGGCTGTAAGGGGGACGGAGAGGAGTGAGGCGGGGGAGGCCACAATGGGGAAGGTGGGCGCCTACCCCTTGGGACAGAAGACTAGCTGCCGGAGCGGGGAGAAGGGGAGGGGGTGGGGGTCAGCTGCGACGCCCGGCCCGGAGCCCCGCGCCCGACCGTCGCCCCCGAGCACTCACCAGCACGATGGCAAACCGTTCTTCCAGTTCACCTGGTTCGGGCATCGGCAGCTTCAAAGGCACGTTGTGCGCCCTGAAATCCGTCTGCTGCGAATCCATACTCCCCGCGTTGCCCATGTTGGCTGCACGCCGGGGTTGGGGGCTGCTCCGGGCCCCTCGCGTCCGCGTCAGAAATCAGAACAGCTCTGGGCTACAGGCTGCCGCCCGCTGGAGCGACCTGCCGGGCTCCCCGCCCTCCGCTGAGCCCCGGCGACCGTGCGGCGCGCACCGCTCCCTAGCAGCGCCCGGAGCCGAGCGGCCCCCCGGCCTCCTTCATGCTCTCTGCCGCCCCAGTGCTGCCCCGGCCTCTTTTCCTCTGGAGGGGTCCTCAGGGCGCAGGGCGCCTATCTGCATGTTGTTCCGCTGGCACGCTGCTCCCTGCCAGAGATCACGGACAGCGGGCGCGTGGTTCCTCCGACTCAATCTCCCACCCGGGCCACGGCCACCACTGACACTTCTAACCCACTGCCGCTGAATACAACGCTCGCTGCGCGAGCACCCCTAGCAGACAAATGCAGCTCCGCACTCCCGACACAATGCCCCTCTTGCCCGGCCCCCGGCCCCCGCCCCCGGCCCGGCCCGGCCCGGCCCCGGCCCGACTCCGCCCACTCGCCCCGCGGACTGCCGGGACGCGTAGTTTCTGCCCGAAGCGTCCGCACGCCGAAACCACGCCGGCTCTGGAGGGCCCGCTGGGCTAGGACTGCAAGTGGCGAAGGCAGTCTATATCCCTCTAGGGGCAGCCCATGTCACTTTTGACTCACTTCGCTCCAACAGTAGAAATAGCCACCCCGTCAACATCGACTCTGACACATGTGACAAGTGAATGAATGATCCAGCCAATCAATGGTTGAAGATAAGCATTCTGATTTAAATTTCAGAAGCTTGTTACTGTTCAAAGGATCTAGCTCAACGGGGGACCTCAAAGTATTGGCAACTTCCTGTTTCATCAACTGGGGTGTAAGTCAATGGGTGCTTGTTTCACTGTTCTTTGTTGCTTATGTATGTCACATTTTCTTCTGTGTGATCGAAATGTTTTTCAAACAAACGTGTACTTTTGTGGATATTTATAAATGTCTACTATGAATATATGCATACATATGCAGACCCCAGGAGTTGGATGAGGATTCGATTCGATTCAAAACAAACACATGCCAGTACCTATTCTGTTTGGGTTACTGTGTTCCTTAGTTGGAGAAAGAAAGAGGATTGCTCCCACTCTGAAATACTTCACAATCTAGTGAAGGAGAAAATTTACACAGATAAGCATATTTCATGTGAGATGAAAATTAGGACAGAGTGATTGGAGTGACTTTGGGGACGATCTTTGGCTGTAGCAATCTTACTCCTTAATAACAGTCTTGTTCCGGGGGTTTTACAGAAAAAAATGGGCCCAACGGGTTCCTGTGGGGTGTTTTTCTGACGGTAATTACCCCCTCTGAAACGTTGGAAATAGAGAAAAACAGCCTTATAAACGACTTCAGCCAGCTGCTATATTGTAGATTTCAAGGACGTCCACTGGTTGACTTGTGGCTGAACTACTGCAATTAGTCCTTTCTTAGCTTCAATTTGTGTTTCCTAATCCTGGTTTATGTATCAGGTTCACTTTGGGAGCTTGTTGTTAAAACTGCACACACCTTGGGCCCTGCCTATTATCAAAATGTCTCTAAGCTGAGAGCTGGAGCCTGGACAGGTGTATTTTTTTTTTTTTAACAAACTTCCTAGGTGATTCTGATATGCAACCAGTGTTGTTACCCTCTTGTTAAAAATTAGCTGCTTCTGTGCAAGGTAACATACCAAGACTCAAGCATCAAGGGCCACATTTTATTTACCTTAATAAACCCAAAGATGCCTTGAGCACAGTAAATGTTCAAGGGCTATTTCTTGAATTAACAAGAAACTTTTACCAAAAGCCTATGAAGCAAATACACAAATATATCATGTGCGTGTGTGGTCTTTAAATAAACCACCTCTCGTATTTTTAAAGGAGAGAGTATAAAGAAATTCAACTCAAAAATCTGAATAAATGGAATCTGTATTTTGAAAATTACACTGTATCAAAGATAATGGTAAGTGTATTGCTGATCAAAGAAAGAAAAACAGGGATGTAGATACACACACACCCCAACTAGTGAAAATGAGTGAGAAAGAAAAGCAGTTACTTCAGACCAAGTGAGACATTTCTGACCCACAAATGTATTTATTTTCTTTGTAATCTCTAGACCTACACTTTGGGTCTGGTTGACTCACAAATTCAGCCCACCCAGGGAGCTACACATATGGATAGAAAAGCTTGAATTATTTTTGCAGTTGAGATATTCTTTTTTATTACACTTACGGCTCCCTCTGACTATACTTCTGCCAGTAATTAGGACCTTTTTCTCTCCTTAAGTCTTACCTAGTCTCTCTCATAATCTCACACTTTGAGAGAAGCCAAGAATAAAGTATGCGAATCCATGAACCGAAAGAACTCCGTCATTTCAAGGTTGGCAATCTCTAATATTTGGTTACTTGTGACTATTATTAGGCATAACATAAACAAAACATTATGTTATAAAATTTCTGTAGGAATTTCTCTCAAAATCTCAGGAAAATTTTTGTTTTGGGGAGTGTGGAGAGGAAAGGAGAAGCCTTTTCTGTTGCTTTAATTGTAGCCCCTTCCTTCTTCATCACAAAATTAAAATTAGGTGACCACTTTTAAATGCATATTTTATTTCCTGATCATTAACACATATAATTTGTAAGAGTTGATGTCACAAAACATGGACAAAAAATTGTTAAAACTATCTACTCGTCTTCCAAGGAAGCTGAAATATTAGAACTTTATCTTCCATGTGTCAGGCATTTGCAAGCTATGCCAGGGCTGGCTCGATCAACCCGCCCCCCCCCCAATGATGTAACTGCCTTCAAAGAAGCTTTCCATCATTCATAGTAAATACTTCTATAAGACCAGCTGAGTTTCATTGGTATCTCTTCAGATTTGAAACGTAGTGAAGTGCTCTGTAGCTAAGTTTACTTGATTTCTTTAAAAGGCACTGGTGTAACCCTAAGAAGATTCTCCTTGTGTGTGTAATTATATAAACATAAAACAAGTACTCTGTGCTAGCCACACCATCAATAGCCCTGAATCAAAATTGTAAGTAGTAGCTGGGATATTAGAGGGATTACTTTATGTCAATTTACATACACAAAAGTCCTGCAAGATTCATATATCCATCCATATTTATTTTTAAAATATTTATTGAGCACTTAATGTAGGCCAGACAATCCTGTTGATTTTTAACATGGTTTATTTAATTTCTGCTTCACACAAATTTCTTCCAACAGTTAACTTGCAAAGATACACCTCACCTCTCCAATTTCCTTTCTCCTCCTGATTCAGTTAGGAATGAATGTTTTTGCCACTAAATAAAAGAGAACCCAAGTAATAATGACGTAAATAATATACATTTTTCTCATAAAATAAGAAATCGGGAAAAAGGTGGATGCTACTGTTGGTTCAGCAACTCAGCAAGGTTGGGGCCAGTATTTGTGTGATGATTTGGTCCTTCCCACATACTTGGAAAGAAGAAGAAAGAAAAGACATCACAAAATGCAGATGGCACTGTCTGAAAAGTCAAGTTCAGACTATTTTTCACCATCCTCCCCACTCTGTCACCTACTCTCTCCCCTCATCATGCATCCCTATGCTGTATTGCATCCTCCAAAGTCCTCCTTAGGAGCAGACTTTAAGGACTCTTGGCTGGGAAGTCCGTAGCCTGTCATTTCAACACAGGTGACAAAAAAGGAATGTGCTGCTGACTTGCTGTGTCTACTTTTATTTCAGGGAGTCCTCATAACATCCCAGCTTAATATTAACTGTCACACAGGAGGGCAAGAGCTCCCAAGCCGGGCTGCGTGGGAAGCCCAGGATGCCCCATCTACACCTGCCCTCCTCTGCAGATAAACCGCTTCTAAGGCTATCCATCTGGCACCTTTCAACAGCTTCCAAGTCTAAGAAAACACACCCTTTGAAAAAAAAGTTTTGAAAAAAAGAAATCCCAAAGAGAGCATTTCTGTTTCTGGCTACAACCACTTCAACCAGAATAAATAGTATGGGAGAATAAGGAAGAAAATGAATTGGAGTAAAATCTGTTTCCAGATTTTATATATATACACACACATATATACACACACATATATATATAATCTGCACATATTCCCAAATACTTAGAAAAGATATCACAAAATGCAGATAGCATTGTCTGAAAAGTCAAGTTCACACATTACACATCTAGAGCTACAATTTTATTTACTTTTCTCATTTGTCCTTTGGGGGAGTTGATTTTTAAGAGATCACAAGGAGAAAAGTGGCTTATCATCCCTATAAGAGGCAATCAGACTTTCTGAAATCTGTCCTTTCTTCCCCCTCTGACTCGGCCCAAATATATAAAATCTACCTTTTTTTTTTTTTTTTTTTTTGGCCCCTAGAGAAGAAATTTTCCCAATCACACAATTATTCTAGCTAGTGAATTTGAATTCCTTGACTTGCAATTTAAACTCTACAGGCCAGTGTCATGGTAAGACCATGTACTTGGTGGGTTTGCCCCTGTCTAGCTCGCACACTGAGTGATCCTGGGAAAATGTATTAAACTCTTCGAGCCTCAGTTTCTGCATCTGTAAAATGGACATAAAATACTCACACCACCAGTGAATTGTTAAGAGCAATAATTTACGTAAACCAACTATTAGGGTCATGCCCAATATATAGCGAGATGTTCAATAAGAGATATTTTCCTTCTTATGTTCTTTTTTCAAGATGGTTATGAATTAATCTTGGGCTCTTTATCAAAAGAATAAAAACTTCTGCTGCACCTGAATGCATAAAGGAAAATATGTAATATACAGTATTTCATTCAGATAACAAGATATATTTACATGAAGTAGCACACACTTTTGTTTGTAGTCCATGAGTGCTTCTTCATATCCTAGTTCTTTCATTGATAAAGCTCCATTCTGGTCACTCAAAAATAGTAATTCAAAGAGTTAAGGACACTGTTTGAGGAATACAAACTATTTCCCACACCTGACTGAAAATAAGATCCAGCTGTGTTGCTTAATGAACATACTGATTCCCTAGAAATTCTAGAGGCCTGCCCTAGAAATTCTAATTCAATAGTTCTGGGGTGGACCCAAGAATCTGTATGTTTGACAAAACTCCAGGTGGTTTCTATTTTAGACAAGTTTAGGAAACGCTGATTAATTGCTTGGGACTGGGGAAATGACTCATCTACAATTAAGCAATAATGCCTCTACTTAGGGAACAATGCCAAGCTATTTTAAAGCCATTGAATAATTATAACATATAGGCTGCTCTAAAAATTGCATTAGCTGTTATTTAAATCAGAGGGATTGTTCCTCTTTGAAATACATTTATACAGGGGTTTTTTAAATCCTCACCCTAGGATATGTTCACTGATTTTTAAAGAAAGAGGAAGGGGGGCGGTGGAGAGAGAGAGAGAAGGAGAAGGAAAACATTGATGTGAGAGAGAAACATCAGTTGGTTGCCTCCTGTAGGGCCCTGACCAGGGATGGAAGCTGCAGCCTTGGTATGCGCCCTAAACAAGGATCAAACCAGCAACCGTTTGGCGTACAGGCAACGTTCTAAACAACTGAGCCATCCAACCAACTGAGACATCAGCCAGGGCACGTTCACATAGATTTTTAAAGTTTTAAGAAATGTCAGCAGTTCTTCATATTTGCATTTGTTATGCTTTTTAGGTTTTGGAAGAACAAAGCATCATTGATTCTATTGCATAAGTTGATTTAGGAACAGATTTGTCAAGTGTCCAAATTTTGAGGTGGAATTTAGGTTACACAGGTTTTCTCCTGTCTGAAACTCACATTTATATACAAAAATAGAATAGATGCCAAACATTTCATTGTGCAGAGAAAAAATAAAATTGTCCAAAGCTACTGAATGCTACTGATGATATTTTCATTTTATCAAATGAATTTTACTAACATGTTTATTGTAGTATAGCATTGTAGTTGCAATTATTTTCCATACAAAATTAAGATCAAAGAAAATTTCACTGATGGAAGAAAGGGGGAGAGGGATGGGCAGCTAATTAGTAGAACCAAAAGGTCACCCTCAAAGACCAAGCCCCTTGCCTGCTCTGTAATCACTAGTTGCAACACCTGCAGAACTCACCCTCTCTCCAGAGAGCTGAATTCTGCTGACCTGGTCACCCTGCACAACAGGGGCCAGACAGGCCTGTCTCAGGTCCAGTTCTCATTGCCTCATTGCTTGGTTTTGTCAGTTTTAGGGAGTGGGAGGTAGAGGTTAAAATTCTTTTTTTTTTTTTTTTTTTTGAGATTTTATTTATTTATTTGGAGAGAAAGGGAAAGGGAGAGTGAAAGAGAGGGACAGAAACATCAATGGGCAAGATAAACATTGACTGGTTATCTCGCACACCCCTAGCCAGGGGCTTGGCCTGCAACCCAGGCATGTGCCCTGACTGGGAATTGAACTGGCAACTTCAGTTCGCAGGCCAATGCTCAATCCACTGAGCCACACTAGCCAAGATAGTTAAAATTCTTAAAGAAACAATTCAAAATATTGAATTGAAATCTATGAGAAAGAAGCAAGCTCCCCAAATAAAATATATTTTTTCTTAAATCTTGATTCATTGACAATGATTAAAAACGGGAGTTCAAAATATTAAAAATGCTGTGAGGTTGTGGGGAATGCAGAGCCCCAGACAGATGCCATGAACACCTATTTTTTTGTCTGTTCAACATCCGCTTCTTCTAGGAAGAACACCCAGTTCTTCTAGGAATGGCTCTCCCCTCCTCTCCATCCTGCTAGGAAAGGATCTGTCATATTCCTTTAGCTCCCTTGGCCACAGTCGACCTGCTGGAGGGTGGGATTCTACCTCAGGCATGGCAATGATCCTCCTTCTCTCTTCCCCTCCGATTTTTGGGCTTTAAACTTAAGGTATCCAGTTACATTATTTCGAGTGACTGAAACTATGTTCAATAAAGTTAACATGCCATTGATAACTGTGGTGACTGATAAGCAGAGAAAAAAACACAGATGTAAAATAAGGTGCAGAGAGAGGAGATAGTAAGATCTGCCTGAAAATCCTGCTTATGCAAGAACAAGACAGTTGGTAAGTTACACAGTTTAAAAACTCCCTAAGTCTCGGTTTCCTTGTCTGTTTTTTAAGGGTAATAACAGTATTTACCTAAGTGATGTTTGTGAGGAGTAATTATAGTAACTCATATTGGACCAAACACATGGAAAAAGAGCTCAATAAATGTCAGCTATTAAGTGTCTCTAGCCCTGGGGCTCAGAAAACAGCAGGAGTGGGACCCACAGTCAAAGGACATGATACAACGAACTTTCTGGCACTGTTTAATAGAAAAATATCCTCAAATTAAATTGACAGCTGACTAAAATTCTAACAAAAGGGCCAGAAAA
This sequence comes from Micronycteris hirsuta, assembly GCA_004026765.1. Taxonomy (NCBI): domain Eukaryota; kingdom Metazoa; phylum Chordata; class Mammalia; order Chiroptera; family Phyllostomidae; genus Micronycteris; species Micronycteris hirsuta. Next base: position 19,168 of record PVJI01012237.1, on the reverse strand, counting down.
ACCCTAAGCATGGCAAATACTGGCCTGTGATTGCTCAGGTCCTAAAGAAAACCCTACAGCAGGGTTAATAATTATGATAATAATAGTAAGTAATTTACTTTGTGTGCTAACTGCTGGCCAGGCAAGAAGTTGTTTTACAACCAATACCCTGAATTTGCACTACCACTATATGAGTTAGGTATTACTCTTATTATTGTTTTGCAGATAAACTAATGTTAAAATCTGCCCTCAAGAAGATTATTCATCGAGAGTCCAGTGTGTCCGATGTCTCAGGGGTGATTGGCCAGTATATTTAAAAGAAGTGGCTATTTCTCATCTTTCTCTGTCACTCCTGTACCCCAGCCTGCCTTGGTCACTGGCTAGTTGCTAAGTCAGTGAAAAGGCGCACCATTACCACACTGAAAGTGTTTAAACTCAGGCCAGAGAAACATATTTCACGGTCGCAGGTGGCCTCCTCGCCCTCCATGGTGGGCGCGCGGTGGTTCCAGTCAGTTTCTTCCTCTCCTCTCTGCACCACTGCCCTGCGTCTGCTGGCCAGCGGTGCTCAGGAACTGTTTTCCTTCCCAATGGAAGTCTTGTGCATAAGACTGATTTACCACCCAGATCAGGGTCAGTTTATTTCTAGTCTTTTCTTTTAATTTTGTGATGCATGACTGCCCTTGGTTCCTGTGGTTTCTGCTTAGTCTCAGTCATTGCTTTGCCCTGACTCGTGGGATTATTATATATTCTAATTGGGACTGTTAATTTGTCTAGCTCTAGTTACCCATGATCACAGCTCCCCAGAAAATGTCAGTTCCATCTGCTCCCTAAACCAGCATATTCTGATTTTCTGCCTCTGCCTTGGCACCCTTCATCCTGATCTGTCATCCTATATCCTTGACCTTTTGAAATATGAATGTTTTTTTTTTCTTTTTTTAATTTTTTAAAAGATTTTATTTTATTTTTAGAGAAGGGGGGAAGAGAGGGAGAAAGAGAGGGAGAGAAACATTGATGTGTGAGAGAAACACCCTCATACACACCCCCAACCAGGGTCCTGGCCCACAACCCAGGTGTGTGCCCAGAATCAAACCAGCAACATTTTGGTTTTCAGGCTGGCACTCAATCCACTGAACCACACCTACCAGGGCTGTTTTGCTTTTCCAATTAGTTTTAGGTTCCAGCTGTAGAATAATGTACTTCACATTGTGGTTCTCTGTCCATCTGCACTGGAATCATCTAGAGTGGTTTATAAAAATGAAAACTTTTAGACCCATCCCTATGAATTAGAATTCTATGGTAAACCCAAGAAATATGCATTTTAAACAAGCTACCCAAATGATTCTTATGCCTACACAACCGGGAACCCATTACACTGGAAGAACAAATACCATCAACATAGACTTTTTTTTTAACTTCAGGTACTTCTAGTGCGGTGCTTGGCACCTGGAAAATTCTTGCTAATTGCTGGTTGAATTAAAGAATGAATAAATCTAACTTTAGAAGGAAATCCAGTCATGGGAAAGCTTCCCTGCTCTAAGAAAATATTCGCAATTTTCACTAAATGTACCCATAATTGCCAACTTCAATTAATATAATCCTAATTCCCTCGTGAGTTAAACTGCTTAAATCTCCTTTGGATTTTGCTTCTTCCTAAAGTAATTTTAATTTACTTTTGTTGTGATGAAACATCATATCAAATTGGTTCCAAAACTCTTAAGATGTTCTTTAAGTAGTTTAGACCTCCTCCTGGGTAGAGGCTAGAAAAATTTCCTGCAATTATAACTGGAAGAAAATACCAAAATGATTGTATAAGCCAGGTAAATGTCATTATGGGGACTACTAAAAAGGTTTAAATGTTCTGACATACAGTTAATTCAACAAATATTTACTGCCCTTCAACATTCACATTGTTATCACAAGCAGTACACACAAGAAAGTCAATGAGGTCCTATTGCTGGGAATATTAATCAGTTTATTTCTTTATTCAGTTAGGTTTGAAAGCCCTTTTTGCTCCCTACCTGCAGCCCATCTCAGGCTGGGTGACTCCAGGAAGACATTTAGGATTGTTGACTTTAAGAAACCTCTGTCTAGTTCACAAAGCTTCTGTCATCACAGCTCATTAAGACACAAGTTTCCCTCCAGTCTCTCTCTAACATGTTGCCTTGAAGTCTTTGCTAACCTAACTTTGACTTTAAACATGTGAAAAGGAAATGAAGCAAAGATGATATAACTGTGAGTTCTAAATATGAATTGTTTTTAATCTTTACAGTGACCTTGTGAGGCAGATAATTTTCTCCCTATATTATAAAAGAGATACTTAAGGCCAATAGTAGTTATATAATTGATCCAAGTCATATAGCTAAAAGTAGCAGAGCCAGGACTCAATTTCCTATTTCTTTATCCCTAGGCTCATCTACTTTCTAGTACACCATGTTGCTCCGTCACTTTATTTTGTCCCTTTTTTTTTAATAATTTTTACTTTTATGCCAGTTTATTTATTTTTTTTAAGATTTTTATTTATTTATTTTTAGACAGAAGGGAATGGAGGGAGAAAGAGATGGGGAGAAACAGCAATGTGTGGTTGCATCCCACGTGGCCCCCCTGGGGACCTAGCCCGCAACCCAGGCATGTGCCCTGACTGGGAATCGAACCGACGACCCTTTGGTTCGCAGCCCACTCTCAATCCACTGAGCTACACCAGCCAGGGCTATTTTACCCCTTCTTGAACACATTTCTGCCTTCCCCCTGGGTTCTGTGCCCTTGGCCATGTGTTGGCCTTCCTGCTCTGAACTGGCCTCACTCAGGAGTTCCCTAACAACAGATGCTCTGTTGATTCCCTTTCACTCATCCACTCTCCTTTCCACCCTCTTTGGTACTCATGGCTTAAGCACCAAGGTGCTTAAGTACCAAGTGCTTCACTGACAGAACCAAAGCAACATAGTCTTCTTTGATAACTTTCACATGTTTTGTTACAGATAAAACATGAGTATCAGTTGAAAATAGGTCTGGTCTCTTATAACATTAAACCCAATTACAGTGCCTAAACAAAAAAATGGTTTATTTCTCTTATATAATAAGAGCCCAGAGGTAGGTGTTTGTACAAGACACTATAACATTTGATTGGCCAAAAAGTTTTTTTTTTCCCTATAACATGGCTCTAGTAGGGCTTTGCTGTCTTTATCTTCATTTGAAACAACTTCATTGTTTCAACTTCATTGAAACAACACAATTGTATTGTGACAACTGTCATATCAGCATGTGTTTTTTAAAAACTCATTAAAATTGGTGAATTTTTGTATAGCCATATTAATATTGAAGATCTAAGAAAATAATCAACATTTTGGCATATTATGCTTTATTATTTCAAGAAAGGTAAAAATGCAACTGAAATGCAAAAAAAAAAAAAGATTTGTGCAGTGTATGGAGAAGGTGGTGTGACTGATCAAATATGTCAAAAGCGGTTTGCAAAGTTTTGTGCTGGAGACTTCTCGCTGGACAATGCTCCACAGTTGGGTAGACCAGTTGAAGTCGATAGAGATCAAATTGAGACATAAACTAAGAACAATCAATGTTATACCATACAGGAGATAGCAGACATACTCAAAATATCCAAATCACTACATTTATTGATGAAAATGAAAATTGTGTCCTTTATTTTATAAAAAGACTAAATGGACTTTTTGGTCAACCCAATAATTTCATAGTTACTGTCTCTGCAATTCTAGTGACCTCTCCCTCTATTGCGATGGCAAGATGGTAGCTACATCTCCAGCTATTGCATCCACATTAAAAAATGAATGAAGGGGGTGGGGGTAAGTGTTAGTTGTATTCCTCCTTGTTTACCAAACCTTTTCCAAAACACACACACCTAGTAGACTTTGCCTAATGCCGTATTGAACATAACGGGTCACAAGGTCCATCCCTAGATGTTAAAAAGGCAGAGAAAGCACTTGAAAATCAACTAATGTAATCCAACATATCAAGAGACTAAAGGAGAAAAATTACGTAATTATATTAATAGATGCAGGAAAAAGCATTTAACAAAATTCAACACTTATTATGATAAAAACTCCGAGAAAACTAGGAATAGAGAAAAACTCTCAACTGGATAAAGACTGTCATCTTCAAGAAAAATCTACAGCTGTCTTATTTACTGATGAGAAACTAGAAGCTTTCTGGCTAAGATCAGAAACAAGGCAAGGATGGTTGCTCTCAACACTCCTTTGCAACATCATACTCAAAGTCCTAGCTACACAGATTGGAAGGATTAATATCTTAAAGTGACCATATTACCCCCAAAATCTACAGATTCAGTGTATTTCCTATCAAAATACCAATAACATTCTTCTCAGAACTAGAGCAAATAATCCTAAAATTCACATGGAATCACAAATGATCATGAATAGCCAAAGCAATCCTGAGGAAGAACAAAGTGGAGATATCATACTACCTAATTTTAAACTAAACTACAAAGCTACAATAGTAAAAACAGAATGATACTGGCACAAAAGCAGATGCATAGATCAATGGAATATAAATAAACCCTCAGTTATATGGTCTATTAATATACAACAAAGGAGGCATAACTATACAATAGAACTGACAGTCTCTTCAATAAGTAGTGTTTGAAAAACTGGATAGATACATGCAATAAAATGAAACCAGACCACTCAGTTACATCGCATATGCCATATACAAAAATAAACTAAAAATGGATTAAATGTAAGAACTGAAACCATAAAATTACTGGAAGAAAACATAGGTAGTAAATGTCAGCCTTAGTAACATCTTCATAGCTATGTCCCTTCAAGCAAGGGAAGCAAGCAAAAATAAACAAATAGGACTTCATCGAACTAAAAAGCTTCTCCACAGTGAAGGAAACCATTAACAAAATGAAAAGAAAACCTATAGAGTGGGAGAATATACTTGCAAGTGATATACCCAATAAAGTGTTGGTATATAAACACACGAGGAACTCATACAACTCAATAACCAAAAATAAATAAATAAATAAACAATTTGATTTAAAAAAATGGGCAGAGGACATGAAGAGACATTTCTCCAAAGAAGACATACAGATAAAGAAGACATACTGACAACATCACTAATCATCAGGGAAATGCAACTCAAACACACAGTGAGATACCACTTCACAGCAGTCAGAATGGCTATTATTAAAAAGTCAACACATAATTTTTATTGGTGAGAATGTGGAGAAAAGGAAACCTTTGTACACTGTTGGTGGGTCTGCAAATTGGTGCAGCCATTATGGAAAACAATATGGAGATTCCTCAAAAATTAAAAATAGATCTGTCACACAATGCAGCAACTCCACTTCTGGGTATTTATCCAAAGGGGGGAAAAACACTAATTCAAAAAGATACATGTTTATTGCAGCATTATTTACAATATCCAAGATATGGAAGCAACCTAGTTGTCTTAAGATAGATGAATGAATAAAGAAGATGTGGTACACACACACACACACACACACACACACACACACGCACACCAGAATATTACTCAGCAATAAAAAAGAATGAAAGCTTACCATTTGCAACAACATGGATGGACCTAGAGGGTAATATGCTAAGTGAAATAAGTCAGACAGAGGAAGACAAATACTGTATGATTTTACTTATGTGTGAAATCTAAAAATACAAAGCAAGTGAAAAAACAAAACAAAACATAAACAGACTCATGGAAACAGAGATCAAACTGATGGTTGCCAGAGGGGAGGAGAGGGGAGGATGGGTGGAAAAGTGAAGGGGAATATAGTCAATAATATTGTGATAAATTTGCATGATGACAAATGATTACTAGACTTAGTGTGGTGATCTCAATATAAGATATATAATTGTTGAATTACTATATTAGACACCTAAAACTAATATAATATTGTATACCAACTATAGTTGAATAAAAAATATTTTTAAGTCCTAGTTAATTCAATGAGATATGAAAAGGAAATAAAAGCTATACAGATTGGGAAGAAAGAAATAAAGCTGTCTTTGTTTGCAGATGACATGATAGTCGATATAGAAAATCAGAAAGAATCAACTACAACAACAACAAAAATTCCAGGAACAAGTAAAGGATGATAATCTGGTTTCAGGTTACTGGGTTGATGTGTAAAAGCCAATCACTAAGGAAAGGAAGGAAAAGAGAGAGAGAAAGAGGAACACAGGTACAAAAAAATGGCAATGAATAAGTACCTATCAATAATAACCTTAAACATAAATGGATTAAATGCTCAATCAAAAGACATAGACTAGCTGAATGGATAAGAAAGCACAACCCACACATATGCTGCCTACAAGAGATCCACCTTAGGACAAAAGACCTACACAGACTGAAAGTGAAGGGCTGGAAGCAAATTTTCTAAGCAAATGGACAGGAAAAAAGAGCTGGGGTAGCAATACTCATATCAGACAAAATAAACTACAAAAAAAGGGCCGTGAAGAGATACCCAGAAGGACACTTTATAATACTCAAGGGAAGAATCCACCAAGAAGACATAAACATTGTAAATATATATGCACCCAACATAGGAGCACCCAAATACATAAAGAAAATCTTGGAGGACTTCAAGAAAGATATTGACAGCAACACAACTATAGTAAGGGATTTTAATACCCTACTGTCAAAAATGGATAGATCTTCCAAACAAAATATCAACAAAGATATTGTGGCATTGAACAATGCCCTAGATGAAATGGACTTAACTGATATATACAGAACTTTTCACCTCAAAGAAGCTAAATACATGTTCTGTTCAAATGCACAAGGAACATTTTCGAAGATAGACCATATGATAGGACACAAAACAAGCCTCAACAAATTCAAGAAAATTGAAATCATATCAAGTATTTTCTCCAACCACAAGGGACTGAAATTAGAAACCAACCCCAAGGAAAAAAACCCAAAACACTCAAAATCATGGAGGTTGAATAACATGCTATTAAACAATGAATGGGTCAAGAATGAGATTAGGGAAGAAATCAAAAAGTTTCTTGAAACAAATGAAAATAAATTTATAATAACCCAAAACTTATGGGACACAGTGAAGGCAGTCCTCAGAGGGAAGTTCATAGCGATACAGACCTACCTAAAAAAAAATAGAAACATTTCAAAAAAACAACCTAACCCTACACCTACAAGAACTCGAGGAACAACAACAAAGACAGCCCAGAGCAAGTAGAAGGAAGGAAATAACCAAGATCAGAGCAGAATTAAATGACATAGAGACTAAAAGCACAATTCTAAGGATCAATGAATCCAGGAGCTGGTTCTTTGAAAAGATAAACAAAATTGACAAGCCTCTAAGTGGGCTCATCAAGAAAAAAAGTGAGAGGACCCAAATAAACACAATCAGAAATGAAAGAAGAGAGATTACAACTGACTCCACAGAAATACAAAGTATTGTAAGAAACTACTACAAAGAGCTGTATGCCAAGAAATATGAAAACCTAGGTGAAATAGACAAATTGCTAGAAAAATATAATCTTCCAAAACTCAATGAAGAAGAAGCAGAAAGCCCAAACCGACCAATAACAGCAGACAAAATTGAAGCAGTAATTAAAAAAACTCCCGACACACAAAAGCCCTGGACTGGATGGTTTCACAGGAGAATTCTACAAAGCAGTTAAGGAAGAGCTAACCCCTATCCTTCACAAACTATTCCAAAAAATCCAAAATGGTGGAAGACTCCCAAAGTCTGTTTATGAAGCCAGCATCATCCTAACCCCAAAACCAGACAAAGACACAACAAAGAAAGAAAACTTCAGGCCAATATTGCTGATGAACATAGATGCTAAAATCCTCAACAAAATACTGACAAACCTCATCCTGCAATACATGAAAAAGATCATACACTATGACCAAGTGGGATTCATCCCAGGGATGCAAGGATGGTACAATATTCACAAATCAATAAACATAATACATCACATAAACAAAAGCAAAGACAAAAATCACATGATCATATCAATAGATGCCGAAAAAGCATTTGGGAAGGTACAGCACCCATTTATGTTAAAAACACTCAGCAAAGTGGGAATAGAGGGAGCATTCCTCAACATAATAAAGGCCATATATGAGAAACCTACAGCCAACATCATAGTCAATGGGCAAAAACTAAAATCTTTCCCACTAAGATCAGGAACCAGACAAGGTTGCCCACTATCACCACTTCTATTCAACATAGCACTGGAAGTTTTAGCCACAGCAACCTAACAAGAAAAGGAAATAAAAGGCATCCAAATTGGAAAAGAGGAAACAAAACTGTTGTTTTTTGTAGATGACATGATAGTATACATAGAAAATCTTATAGACTTAGCAAAAAAACTACTTGACCTAATAAATGAACTTGGCAAAACAGTGGGATACAAAGTCAATATCCAAAAATCAAAGGCATTTTTGTATACCAACAATGAAACATCAGAAGCAGAACTCAGGAAAAAAATCCCATTTGATATATCAACAGGAAAAATAAAATGCCTAGGAATAAACCCAACCAAGAATGTAAAAGACCTGTACTCAGAAAACTACACAACACTGAAGAGAGAAATCATGGAAGACACAAACAAATGGAAACATATACCATGCTCATGGATCGGAAGAATCAACATCATCAAAATGTCCATACTACCCAAAGCAATTTATAGATTCAATGCAATCCCTATCAAAGTACCAGTGGCATATTTCACAGATACAGAACAAACACTTCAAAACTTTATATGGAACCACAAAGGACCCCAAATATCAGCTGCAATTTTGAGAAAGAAGAGCAAAGTAAGAGGGATCACAATACCTGATATCAAACTGTATTACAAGCCCACTGTAATCAAAACAGCCTGGTACTGGCATAAAAACAGACAGATAGAACAATGGAACAGAATAGGGAGCCCAGAAATAAACTCAAGTCTCTATAGCCAATTAATTTTTGACAAAGGGAGCAGCATCATAAAATGGAGTAAAAATAGCCTCTTCAACAAATGGTGTTGGGAAATCTGGACAGCTAGATGCAAAAAAATGAAACTCGAGCACCAACTTACACCATACACAAAAATAAATGCAAGGTGGGTAAAAAACTTTAAATATAAGTCGTGACACCATAAAAGTCCTAGAGGAAAACATCAGTAGGAAAATCTCAGACATTCCATGCAGTAACATCTTCACTGATATGTCCCCCAGAGCAAGGGACATAAATGAAAGAATAAACAAATAGGACCTCATCAAAATAAAAAGTTTCTGCAAGGCTAAATAAAACGGTATTAAAATAAAAAGAGAACAAACCGTATGGGAAAACATATTTGCCAATGATACCTCGGACAAGGGTTTAATCTCCAAAATATATAAAGAACTCATACGACTCCACTCTAGGAAGACAAAAAAAAACAATTAAAAAGTGGGCAAAAGACTTGAACAGACGCTTCTCTAAGGAGGACATACAGAGGGCCCAGAGACATGTGAAAAGATGCTCAGCATCACTAGCCATTAGATAGATGCAAATTAAAACTGCAAGGAGATACCACACCACACCAGTCAGAATGGCCATCATCAACAAAGCAACAGATAACTGTTGGAGGGGATGTGGAGAAAAGGGAACCCTACTGCACTGTTGGTGGGAATGCAGACTGGTACAGCCATGGTGGAAAACAGTATGGAATTTCCTCAGAAAACTAAAAATGGAATTGCCTTCTGACCCAGCAATTCCACTGCTAGGATTATATCCTAAGAGCCCTGTAACACTAATCCAAGAGAACCTATGCACTCCAATGTTCATAGCAACACAATTTACAAGTGCTGGAAGCAACCTAAGTGCCCATCTACAAATGAGTGGATCAAGAAACTATGGTACATTTACACAATGGAATTCTTTGCAGCAGAGAGAAAGAAGGAGCTCCTACCCTTTGCAACAGCATGGATGGAACTGGAGAGCATTAAGCTAAGCGAAATAAGCCAGGCAGTGAGGGACAAATACCATATGATCTCACCTTTAACTGGAACATAATCAACAAAAGCAAAAAGCAAGAAAAACATAACCAGAGACATTGAAATTAAGAAAAATCTAACAAGAGCCAGAGAGGAGGGGGGAGGGGACCAAGGGGAGAAGGATTTTCAGGAACCACTATAGAGGACACATGGACAGAACCAAGGGGGAGTGTGGAAGTAGGAGAGGGAGGTGGGTTTGGAGGGGGTGGGGGAGGGGAGGGGAAACAACTGTAATTGAACAACAATAAAGTAATTAAAATTTTCAAAAAAAGCCAATCACTTCCCTATATACTAGCAATGAACAAGTAGAATTTGAAAGTAAAAACAAATATAATTTACTTTAGCACCCCCACCCCAAAAATGAAAAATTTTAGTATAAATCTAACAAAATATGTACAAGATATCATAAGGAAAGCTGCAAACACTAATGAACAAATTCAAAGATATTCCATGTTCATGGATAGGAAGACTCAATAATATCAAGCTGTCAGTTCTTCCCAATCTGATCTACAGTTTCAACGAAATGCCAGTCAAAATTGCAGAAAGTTGTTTTTTGTGTATCAACAAACTGATTCTAAATTTACTTCAAGAGGCAAAAAACAGGATACCTGCCACAACATTGAAGGAGAACAAAGTGGAAGAACTGATACTACCCAACTTCAAGATACACTATAAAGCAACAATAATCAAGACAATGTGATATTGGTGAAAAAATAGACAAATTGATGAATGGAACAGAATAGAGAGCCCAGAACTAGATCCACAAAAATATAGTCAAATAATAAAGCAAAGCAATGCAACGGAGCTAAAATAGTCATTTCAAAACATGATTCTGGAACAACTGGTCATCTACATGTAAAAAAAAGACAGAGAGAGAGAGAAAATCTAGACAGACTTTACACCCTTAACAAAAATTAACTCAAAATGGATTATATAGACTTAAATTTAAGATGTGAAACTATGAAACTCATGGAAGTTAACATAGGAGAAAATCTAGATAACTTTCGGTATAGCAACGATTTTTTTAGATGTAACACCAAAGGCACAATCAGAAAGAAATAATTGATCAGCTCGACTTCATTAAAATTAAAAACTCCTGCTCTACAAAAGACCTTATCAAGAAAATGGGAGGACAATGCACAGATTGGGAGAAAATACCTGCAAAAGACAAATCTGGTAAAAAGACTGTTATCCCAAATATACCAAGAACTCTTAAAATTTAAATAAGAAAACAAAATACCCAAATAAAAATTAGGCAAACGACCCTAACAAACACCTCATCAAAGAAGATATACAAATGGTAAATAAACATATTAAATGGTTCTCCACATCATATGTCATTAGGGAATTGCAAATTAAAATAACAGTGAGATACCACTACATACCGAAGAGAATGTCCAAAACACAAAACATTGACAGCACCAAATGCTAGCAAGGAAGTGGAGCAACAGGGACTCTCCTTCATCACTGGTGGTAATGCAAAATGGCACAGCCACTTTGAAAGACAGTTTGGCAATTGCTTACAAAATTACACATATCCTGCCCTGGCTGGGGTAGCTCAGTGGATTGAGTGTGGGCTGGGAACCAAAGGGTTGCCGGTTCGATTCCCAGTCAGGGCACATGCCTGGGTTGCGGGCCAGGTCCCCAGTGAGGGCCATGTGAGAGGCAGCCGTACATCGCTGTTTCTCTCCCTCTCTTTCTCCCTCACTTCCCCTCTCTAAAAATGAATAAAATCTTTAAAAAAAATTACACATATCCTTACCATACAATCCATTGATCATGCTTCTTGGTATTTACCCAAATAAACTGAAAAATTATATCCACCCTAAAACCTCACAGGTGTTTGTAGCAGCTTTATTCATAATTGCTAAAACTTAGAAGCAACCAAGATGTCCATTAGTAGGTGAATGGATAAACAAAGTGTAGTACATCCAAACAATAGAATATTATTCAGCATTTGAAAGGAATGAGTTATGAAAAGACAAGGAGAAAATTTAAACACATATCGCTAAGTGAAATAAACTAATCTGAAGAGGCTATATACTGTATGAGTCTAACTACATGACATTCTAGAAAAGGCAAAACTATGGAGAGAATGACAAATTTAGTGGTTGCCAGGGGTGAAGGATGGAAGGCAGAGAGATGAACAGGCGGAGCGCTGAGGGTTTTTAGGGCAGTGAAACCATTCTATGTGATACTGCAATGGTAGATACATGTCATTATACATTTGCCCAAACACAGGATGTAACACACCAAGCAAGAAGCCCTATGTAAACTGTGGACTCTGGGTGATGGTGTGATGATGTACCAATGTAGGTGTATCAGCTGGGACAAACGGACTGCCTTGTGCAGGGATGTGAATATTTGAGGAGCCTGTGGGTGTATGGGGAGGGGAGACTATGGTAAGTCTGTATCTTCTGCTAAATTCCCCTGTGAACTTAAAACTTCTTTAAAAAATAGTCTATTTTTATGCAGCAGAAAGAAAGAAGGAGTTCCTACCCTTTACAACAGCATGGATGGAACTGGAAAGCATAATGCTAAGCAAAATAAGCCAGACAGTGAAAGACAAATACCATACGATCTCACCTTTAACAGGAACCTAATAAACAAAACAAACAAGCAAAACATACCCGAAGACACTGAAATTGAGAACAGGCTGACAGTGACCGGAGGGGAGAGGGGGGGAATTTCAGGGGAAAAGAGTGAAGGGTTTTCAGGAACAATTGTAAAAGACACATGGACAATAACAGGGCGGGCGGTGGGGTGGGGGGTGGAAATGGGAGGGAGGTGAGGAGTGGTGAGGGGAAAAGGCAGAAAACTGTACTTGAACAACAATAAAAAAAAGAATTATCATAGAGAAAAAAATAAGGTCTATTTTTTAGAAAAGGCAGAGAAAGGAAGAAGTAGGATTGTCATTATTGGCTTAGACCAGTCATTATTATTTTGCATGGGACTGGAAACACTGATGCCTGAACTAAATTGAAATTTTGTTAGCAAGGAGGAAGTGGAGAGATTTCCTCCTTGATGATATTTCCTAATGAAGATTCTTTTTCCTGGATATAAATATGCTTCCTACATGTTATGGCAATCCCTGATGGATGTTGTAACTAATGGCGTCCACCACCACCATACAGGTGCTTCCCCATGATTTCCAATTCTTGATATGGAAAGAACAGTCAGATCCTGACTGGCCTCTCTGACGCCTGCTCTGATCCAACCTCTCCTTTTCACTTCGTGGTACATCAAGGGTTCTTGTTTGCAAAATGGGGCAGCCTGCGTTTGTGAGGCGCAGCCACAGGCGAGAGCTGCAGGTCTGGGTGTTCCCTCAGTCAAAGGCTCTGTCCTTAATAGCACTGGGGCATAAAAACTTCTTTTCAGCTCTGTTTGAATGAAACCTTAAAAGGAAATGTAAACACGTGAATCAGATACCATCAGAGCTGCTTGCCTGAATCCAAGATGAGTGGGGGAGCAGCTCCCCTAAACTCTTCTAGAACAGTTAAAACCCTTATCTGGAATCAAAGCCCTACCACAGCTGTCTTTCAGTAAATGCTGCTCCCATGGCCTGAGAGAGTTAAAAAGGACATTATATGTGTCCTCTGGTAGTTAAAGAATGACCGGCAATATTTTTGGAATAGATTTATTCGCAGTGCTTATATTAAAATGTTCCTATGTGTGAATTATGTTTGGCTAAAGTCAGAACTTAAGCTGATATCCTTTAAAAGGAAAGAACTGCAATACGTTACTTAATTAGTTTATGTTTACACTCCTATTATAACAAAGCCTGGCTGCTTGTCTAAACCAAAGTCTTTTACGTTTACTACAGCAATCAGAGTAATGTGCTGGAATTTTATGTGTGTATGTGCGTGGACAATGCAAGTCTTAACATTCCTCACCAGGGTCCTGTTCTTAGGTGGCACTTCTACAGAGTGGCAGTTTACACAAAAGCACAGTGTTTTCTTTTCGCCAGAGAACCCAAATAGAACTCTAATCAATAGCAAACCTAATGTTCCTTGTTTATTTGACATTAGCCTAAGTTCAGGCTTTAACCTCTAAGTTTTAATTGTATTTCAGCCAGTAGGTGAACTGATATTGCCTCCCCCCATCCACGACAGCAAATGGACCATTGCAAACTGTAAACTAGAGTGTTACGCTCTCTCTGTTTTACACTTCCGTTTCCAGCTTTCCTAGTTTCTTCATTTCCTCATGCTTTTACAAAGATGCAAATGGAGCGCCAGCTGGTGTGGCTCCGTTGGTTGGGCATCGTCCTGCAGGACTCATGCAGTATTTCTCTTCCTCCTTTTCTCCCTTCCTTCCCTTTCTCTAAAATAAAAAATAAATAAAAAGATGCAGATGCATTTAAGGCCGTTTAAGAAATGTTCTTCTTGGTGATATTTCCTACTTAAGATTTTTTTTGATATATGTTTTCTCACAATGTTGTTGTGATCCTTAACATATTTATTGTTTGTAATAAAAACGTGTTTCTAAAATAAAAGAGTGTATACGTGTGTGTTGCAGTCAGAGGAGTCCTCTGCAGTGTGAGTTACTTTGCTTATCCCACAGGCATTGATTGAGTGCTTATTATGTCCCAGGCACTGTGGGAGCCGAACTCTTACTCTCAGATGCTCACAGGCAGTAGAAGAAACAGACTTGTAAATTAAATACTGTGACAGAATATTCTTGACATGACAGAGGCCTACATAACACAATATGTAAACCCTAATGAGGGTCAAATACAGCCCCACAGGACATGCTATTTTAAATGAATTTTGAAGGCTACTTATCAAAGCCCTCCTCCTGGCTGAGATTTTGGACCAGAGATATCATTCCCAGGTGGTAGGAAGAGCTCACCTGAGTTCCAGTTTAGTGGGAAGCTGAAATACCTACCTGTAGAGAAACAAGGACTCAGACAAAGGTGGTAGCTCCATGGAACACTATTCAACCATAAAAAAAAATCATGTCTCCTAATCACTCATTCAGCAAATATTTACTGAGTTCCTACCATGTTTATAGCAGTGTTGAATATGCTGGGAATATCACATTGAAGAAAAAAGACATAAATCCTCATCCTGGTGGAACTTATAATGAGAAGGGAAATAATATTAAAGACTTGGAAAAATCTCATGTGAAGAAAAAGCTTGTTATAGGGTAGTGTGTATGGTGCAATCTCAGTTTCGTTACATGTGAAAAGGCTAAAGGATTATTTTATCAGTTAGCTTTTTGTCGCCTAACAGTCTACCCCAAAACTTAGACAGTAACTACTGTTTAAACAGCAACTACTTATTTTGCTCAGGATTCAGTGGGTTTGCTCTCTGGACTGGTCTTAGCTCATGGTTCTTCTGCTGTTCTTGATTACTTACTGGCAGTCAGCTGGATACCTCTGCTTCTGGGGATTTGCTGGTGTTGGTTGATAGGACAGGAACAACTGGACACATATCTCTTGTCATTCAGGAGGCTGGACAGGCTTGTTTCCAAGGTGGCAGCATATTCCAAGAGCAGCAAGAGAGGGTAAGCACAATCATTAGATTTTCCAAGCCTCTGCTTGTAATACATTTGCTACCATTTCATTGGCCAAGCCCAGTGGTGACAGAGGAATACCCAAAAGTCTAGTTATACAGGAAGACATGAACAAATTCGGGGTCCTTGTGGCAACGAGTTATTATGGATGTACCCCAAAAGTTGAGGGCGATTGTCTGAGCAGAGGGATTATAGTTCATGGTTTCTTCTCTATTTCTCCTTTAATTTTTCAAATTTCTTTTGGTAATCATGTGGAACTTTTACAGTAAGAAATGGAACAATAAATAAGGAGAGGCTTCAAGCCTAGTGGTATGACCCAGGATAGAGAGGAGTGAGGAGAAGAAGCCGGAGGCCTATTATCAGGACACGAGAACCCTGGGGGACTCCAACTTGGAGCACAGCGTGGGCGCCCAGTGGTTAGCCCCCGCGCATCACACCTGGGCTCCTAGAAGTGTGTCATACTGCGCCAAGCCTGGCTGAAGTGGGGAAGAGAGGCTTTAGCAACTGCTTCTTGGCTCAGAAATAAATTAGATTATGCTATGGTCTGCATAAATAGGAACTGAGAAGATCCTATTTTGGGTGCAGGAGCGAGCTCAGGCAGAAGGAATAATGATGTAGGGAGTCCCCTTATGTAAATCTGAGCTTTCTGTAAAAGGGGTATGAACTAGGGGAAGATAGAAGGAAATTCTAAGTCTCTTTGATAATCCTGGAATTAGATACTATAATATTATATGATGGTAGTAACTCCTATCATTTCATTCAAACTGTATTATTACATCAGTCTCGGAGAAGCAGCAGGACTTGACAGGGTCAGTGACTGCTGGTGGCAGAGGCAGAACCAGAGCCCAAGTCTTCTGAGAGCAAGTCTGATGCTTTCCCTTTGTTGCACTCCTGCTGTGAAGGCAGGTGGTCCATTTGTGAACAATGGAATACTGACCATATCTCTCTCTTCCCCTCCTTCCCTCTCTCCCTTCTTCCCTCCATCTCTCTCTTACACACACACACACACACACACACACACACACCCTCCCCCCTTGGGAATTAAGATGATTCTGGTGTTACCATTTATGATGACCATCATTTCTCTAGCCTCTATATACCTGCAGGTGATGACCTAAAATACACCAGGCAAACAAGTTTTAAAAGACTTAAAGTTAATGAGCCCTCAAAAAATATAGGCTGGTTAGCCAAATCAACACTGGTCTCAGGCCTGGGATTTTGCCAGGGGGATAATTATCAGCGATATCGATAGAACTGTCTTGGCTTTGCTCGACTTCAGCTGATTAGTATGCCCAAGGCTGTTACTTGAAAAAAGCATTGCAAATAAAAGTTATTATTGGTGCAGTGGGTATTTTATTATTTATCAAGTCCAGTGATGTTTCTTTCTATGATGGTCAGAACTGGATATTTTGTTATTAAAGGGACACATGCAATGACTTCACAAAGAACCTGACTTAAAGCACCTGTCTAAATATATTTGCATTATATATAAATGAATGCCACGGTGAGATAGTTGGGAGAAGAAGGAGTGGGAGCGATGGCAGAGCTACTGGTCACATGGACTAGGGGTTACAGAATTCCAAGGGGTTCACATTTCTGTCTCATGCGAACACATACGCACAGGAATTAGAAAGAGCTCTGCAATGTGTTAGGATTTACCCATTTCTACCACGTATAGATGGGAGCATGAGTTAGTTCTTTCTGTGTCAAATCAAGAGTGATTTCAGCTTAGGGATTTGGTTTTTCAACTGGCTGACTTAAGTAATAATGTGATCTCCTCACCTTATGTTCTCTTCGTTGTGAACGCCGTGGTGTTCCTAATCCTGCCCCTTTCTTCACACTCCCCCTGAGAGTTCACTTAGCTCTTATTCCTGCCATCATGGGTGTAGGCTAACAGAAAAGAATAACATCTTTCTGACAAGACATTCAAGAAATATCTTCTGGATCATTGTTAATGATAAGTCCTTTCTCCTGTGGTATCTATTTTGACTTGTATTTTTTATTTGCTACTTAATACTCTTCCAAAAACTCTGCAATCTTCCTGAAATGTGAGGCTGCATGACTGTCCTCTGCAGCCCCTGATGTGCTGAGTTGGCTTTGTCTCCATTACCACTTGCGTTTTCCCATGCTGGTCACACTATACGCACAATACATCCAAGCTTCTGGTAGATACCACATCTTTGATAAATAGGCTTGTATATCAAAAATAAGGCATTTGGTTGAAATAGGTTTGGCTCCCAACTCAATATTGCATAGGTTTTAAAGGTCTCTAAATGATCCTCCTTTTTAAAATAATGTGACTTTGAATAGAGATGGGGCTGCTGGCTGTGAGGATCTCCTTCACCCTCGGACCCTTGAGCTGTGGCTAAAGCTCTAGTAAATCTGTCGAACTTGATATGCAAACCTGGCCTGGCCCTGGCTGGTGTAGCTCAGTGGATTGAGCGCGGGCTGGGAACCAGAGGGTCCCGGTTCGATTCCCTGTCAAGGGCACATGCCTGGATTGCAGGCCGGGTCCCCAGTGAGGGCCATGTGAGAGGCAACCATACATTGCTGTTTCTCTCCCTCTCTGTCTCCCTCCCTTCCCCGCTCTCTAAAATAAATAAATAAAATCTTAAAAAAAAAAAAAAAAAAAAAACCTGGCCTGTACTCAGCTCTCCCCTGACCACAAATAGTACCATACCATGAGAAGAACACATTTTAAAGACATCAGACCCCAAATCCCAACTCCAGTACTTCCTTTGCCATCGTGCCTGTCCACAGGTCTGCTGAAGCAAATGGAGAGATGACTCAGGGGAGAAATAATCTACTCTAGGGATATTGTTCTAAGTAAGAAATTTTAAATTATTAGCTTGAATTTTATTACTCATCTTTTTTAAATACTTATCCAAGGATATGTTTATTGATTTGAGAGAGAGAGAGAAACATCAATGTGAGAAAGAAATATCAATTGGTTGCTTCCTGTATGCGCCTTGATCTGGGATCAAACCAACAACTTTTTGGTGTACAGGATGACATTCCAACCAACTGACCACGGGTCATCTTATATTTTTTAATGACAATTTTAAACATAAGAGCATTCACTCATATATGTGGACTCACTGAAATTACACAGTTATTTTTGCAGCTCATACACGCATATTTCATTTTTACCAGAACGCTAGAAAAGCTGCACAAAACTAACTCAACTGTTTCTACTTTACTTCTTGATGTGGCACATTCTACCAGTGCTCTATTTTTGGCTCACTGAAGAGTTAGGAAGAACCGAAAGGAAAAGGATCTATGGGTGGCCCCATCTTTCCTTTTCCTTCTGTGTCATCATTTTCAGTGTGCTTGGCTCGTTAATACAGGGAAGCAATATGACCGAGTGAGGATATGGTAGGTTCCTCGGTTTTCCTGTTTTTTAAACATGCCATCGCCCTCTTTCGTTTGTTGGGAACCAATTGTGGTTGGAACAGACAGTGCGGCCTCGCGGCGCTGTCTGAACCTCTCCTTGCTCTGTCGCGGATGTAGCACTTGCTTTCTGCTGTTTTGGTTTTGCTTTGGGTTCACCAAGTTCTGTGCCCATGGGGCATCGGGAACGTGATATGCAAATGGCATGAAGAAACAGTGGACGCATGTATTGTGCATATCTCCTCTGCTCCTCTGCACGCTCCATTGTCCCCTTGGACTTCACACACAA